>JAZKJV010010097.1:0-161811 GCA_037367405.1 Ottelia alismoides
TCAATCGCAATTTGCTTTTGAGAAGTCGACCGAGTAGCCAACTCGTCCACCGAGAGTTCCCTACCATCCTCCAGCGCATCAAACCTCTGAACCACCTCCTCAGCCTCCTTCCTCACAGCGCATCTGGCCTCTCTAGACTCCCTCTTGAAGGCACGCAACCTTACACGCAAGGAGGTAAGCTTCCGAACAAAGCAAGACGCGGCGGAGCCGGAAGCATCCACGTTTGACCAATGAGAGGCCACCACCTCCCTAAAGTTTTCCTCCAAAAGCCAAGACTTTTCATATCTAAAGAGCCCCCTTTGTGTAGGGGCGTCACCGGACTCCCATAAAATTGGTGCGTTATCGGATAAAGTCCGCGGCCTAGCCCCCACAAAGGATAGTGCGAAGGAATCTAGGAGCTCAAACGATGCCAAAAAACGATCGATGCAGGAGCGCAAGCTAGAGCTTCTCCAAGTGTAGGCGACATCCCCCGCATCCAGAACCTCAAGGCCCAAGGAATCAATAGTGTCAGCAAAATCGACCGACCCCGGGTCCGCCCCCCCCCCCCCCGTGCCCGGACCTGTCGGAAGTTCGTAAAGTAACATTGAAGTCCCCCCAATGAGCCAAGGGACATCCTTGAACGTCCTTCCCGCCTCGAGAAGATCCTCCCATACCTCTCTACGTCCCCTAGTTCCACATCGGAAGCACCTCCTCTCCAGCTTCCAGTGTGATACATGCACCCATTCCCCACTCCCCCCCCCCCCCGCTGGGTTCCGCAACCGCACCGACGGCCTGCCTCTCCCCCTCCTCCCAACACACCACCGACTTCCCCTTCCCCGAGACCCCGCTTCTACCCCGACCACCGCACTGCTGCGAGCTCCCTCCTCGCGCCCTCCCTTCAAGAGCACCCTACCGCCAAACCTCTGTAAACCAGCCTCCCCCCTTCCCCCTGCGACGAGGCTCTCCCCGGTGAAGCACCCAGCGGCGGAGCACTCCGCGTTCCCTGGCTTCGAGCTCTCTACCACCGCTCCATCCCTGGATTTCCCATTTTTTAGCTATTTGCAATCATGTGATTCTAACTTGATCAACATTAGACTTGTTTTCATCTCTATTGCCAAAGAGGATGAAGTCCACCAATTGAAGAACCGGCATATACACCCCTTATAGCACAATACCCTATCGGACGAGGGTCTCACTGCCTGATCAGGAGTAGCAAAATAAGTAGTGAAATCAAGCTTACAAGGGTAATATCATTGACATATATAAATATCGACGATATCGATCGATATCCGAGAAATTTTGTATTAAAACCATTCAATTTCGAGCTATATGGCTCGATATGGTAATATATCGCCGATATCTCGCGAGATATGGGCTGATATCCTAGAAAAGAATATCTATATGAATATCGGTACCCACATCTCGTCGATACCGATATATCGGTGATATATCGTGATATTGTTTTTTTGAGGCTCTATATCGTGATATTGTTAACAATGCTCATGTCTTTTGAATGAAGATGCATCTATCCTCGTAACTTTAACCCTAGGTCTCCATCAATATACGAAGCTCTAGAGTTCTCATAATATGACAAGTAATTCTCATTTTGATTTCAATTGTTGTCGAGCCTAGAGCAGATCCAAGTGCAGCAACACTGATTTTGCAACAATCTTAAGTAGCAAAACTTGAGGACAGGAAAGTCCTTCACAGTAGCATTACTCATATGTCAGGCACAATTCCCACCATGGGAAGAAAGATGGTTTCTCCATGAAGGTCCTATCCTGAAACCGTTAGGGGTCTTAGCGACCCAAAGAATTGGAGATCTATAGGCTCACTCTCTTAAATGGGTGGTATTATGACATTGCCTTGCTACAAGAAACAAAGATACAAGATTGAATGTGTCTCTTATGGAACTAAATAGGGGTGCCAACACTTTCAAATTTTCGAGCATCGAATGATGTCGGCAAGAGGGGGACAATTATTGCATTGAAAGATGACGTGTTCTCTTTTGTATGAGAGTAGATTAGTGCAGTCGTTTGTGCTTCAAACAAGGCTCAGCAACTCACCATTGGTAATCTCTTATGTTTAGGAACCAATGGACCCATCCTAGAGGATTTGGTTGCAGTCTGAGCTCCGAGAGGTCAGAGAGAGATTTCCGACTAAGGCGTGGCCCGTCGAGAGACTTCAATATGACATTGCTTTCTTCGAATAGTCCTCGTCTCCGTGAAGGCAGGATCGAAGTTCTTATGATTTTGTTGAACTAATAGATGTGCTTCGGTTGGAAGTGGTTGGTGTGACTGATGTCCACTATACATAAAGGAACACTGGACCTCGATCATATCATCATGATGTAATCATTTCCTTGCTTCCATCGAGTTACGTGGGGAATTTTCCCTTGGCTACTACATTCTCCTGGTCATGGTATAGATCCGTTCACACCTAGTTGGTTTGGGATTCATGGGACGGGATTATCTCACTTTCCTTCCTCAAGCTTGAGAGATCCTAGCCTATGGAGGACTGCTTCAAAGAACTAATGATTGATCATTGGTCCATTGTCGAGCGTAGGGCCTCAAACATTGTTCGGTTAGCTCATAAGTTGACTTCCAAATTGTTGAGAGATCGGTTATCTTTTCATATTTCATGTATTTCTTTTCTTTTCATGTCTATTATGTAATTTGCCCAGCATGATTCTCTTTATATAAGAGAGCTCTAGGGCTCCATTATAACGTAATTGATTATTCTTATTCCACAGCTATGTAGACGACTTTGCACCTATAAGAGAACTTCGGGAATTGTGAAGAGGTTGCCACTCCCTTACGGAATCTGAGTTGCAAGATTGGACAAGGTAGAAAATGTTAGAGACTTAGCTGAGGAGGAACTAGAGGAAAGGGAAGTGTTTCATGAAATCATCATAGAGGAGGACGAGAAACATGTAATAGAGTGGAGGCAAAGATCCATACAGAAATGGATCAATGAGGGGGGATGTGAAGACAAAAACTCTTCCACGTGATTGCAAGTGGAAGAACTAAGGAGATATAACCTCATACATGTCGTGGTAGTGGACAATATACGTGTTGAATGAGATCGAGAGATGGGCAAAGAGCTAGCTGCATATTATTGCAGATAGTCACGTAAAGAAGAGAACAGACCTTGGAGATGAACGGGCATGGGGGCCTCTCATGTCTCGGGACATCTAGTTGATCAGTTGAAAAGGACCTTCAAATATGATGAGGTAAAAGGTGTAGTATGGAGTCTAAATGCAGATGGTGCACCTTGTTGGGATGATTTTTTTGGAAGTTTTGTGGTATTGTGGAAAATGATGTGATGCTTGTGTTAGAGGAATTTACAAGAGGTAATGCATGCTTTGATAGAATCAACAGACACCTACAGAGCATAGAGGATTTTCGTCTCATTACCCTGTCCAGTGCCATTTATCTTGTGATTATCAAGGCTCTAGTGAACAAACTTAGTGAGGTCCTAGATGATATCATTTCACCAATTTAGTCAGCATTCATCCCAGGGAGGCAGATTGACGACAACCTTGTAATGGCCACTGAGAGCATAGCAAACTGGAAAAGTTGGATATTAAATGGGCTTCTTTGGAAGATTGATTTCTCTAAAGCCTATGATACTATATATTAACGTTTGTTACGGTTTGTTAGCAAGCTTCTTAGATGTGTGGATACCATGGGTAAAAAGATGTGGTACTACAACATCTTACTCGATTCTAATTGTTGAGTTATTAGTTATCGTTTATTCATTCTATGTATTTTCTTTTCTTTCTGTCTAAATTATATAATTTGTCCAACAGGTTTCTCCTCTATATAAGAGAACATTAGGACCTCATGAATAAGCAACTCATTATTTTCTCTCCACATAATATCATAGCGACGGCCCTAGACCAAGGCGATGCGGGGTATCCTAGCGTCCAAGTATGTAAGCGAAGAATGAAGCCAATATTCTTTAGTTGCACTTTCACATCTACACAACCAAGCAGAATGATCGTCATCTCTTCGCTTCATGGCATGTTCGAGAAGCTTCACAACTTCATGCTCGTGACCACATCTATTGAGCAGCAGATGGTGTACAGGAACTCCACGTTGGTTGGAGTTTTCTTGATTGTTGTAAACCCAGAGTACGAGGCAGCACATATATAGCTTCTTGCCGGTGCAGCTATACCTCCCATGGAGGAAGCATACACTCACCTCAACATGATTATTGTCCCACCTCTTGCCACTACCTAAACCCCCTAAGCGATGGTCGCATCTCGCGGCAGGGAAACCTTTACTCATTTCAGAAGGCATGGTCCCCGTTGATGTCAAAATAATCAGTCTTTCCATACTGGATCCTTACATAAGATGAAGCCATATCATACATATCCTTTATAAGGTTAATGTATATGACAGGTACTTGTCTCTCCTCTCAAACTCTCCATACTACCTCCCGTGGGACATAATCATAAGCTTTCTCCAAATCAATAAAAATCATATAGAGATTCTTCCTTTTTAACTTTATTAATCTCCATTGTTCTCCTCGGCAAATAAATGGCTTCAATAGTTAAGCGGGTTGGCATAAATTCGAATTGGTTTTCTTTTACTTTAGAAACTTGCCTCAACCTGAAAATTATACATGCATGGCAACAAGAGGATGGCGAACGGGAGCTCTCAGAGCGGGGCGTCGGGAACTTCAGCTGAGAGGTTTCTCCCTCGATCGAGGGTTGGCGAGCGCGTAACGGAGGGGGCCATCGCTTCTGGCTTTCGCAACGAGAGCCCGCAATTCCTTGCTGCAGAGGGGGAGGCGGCGTTCTCAGCAGGCGAGAGGTGGGTGCCGGTTTCGCACAAGAAGCCGAGGCGTGTTTGCTGGCGATGCGGCGTTAGGGGCCATCTTGCTTCGGTGTGTGTTGCAAGACCGCGATGCTTTGCATGCGGTGGCTTGGGTCACAAGCAGGCAGGGTGCGGTGCAAGAGCGAGGGGGGATGTGAATCACTTCTCTCTCGGGAGGACCTCGGTGCATTCAACGGGTCCTAGGGCTGATGTGGGTACTTCAGTCTTGGCACACAGATCTTTCGCGCAGGTGGTCGCAGGGAAGGCATGCGTACATGCAGCTATGGAGGAGAGCAGAGGAAGGGAGGCTACTGCATTGCGAGCTGATTCGTCGAGGGGGGGTTCACGTTGCAGGGGTTGCGGCTTCTTCAAACGCATGGGTTTCACTTCGGGGGTCTCGCCGCGTTATGATGTTTTCGTAAGGCCCTCACCTGTTCTCGTACGTGATGCCCATCCTCTCGCATGGAGCCGTTGCATGGTAGCCGCCCTTGGCGGTGTCAGGAGTGACGTGGCGGGTAGGTGCACGCATAGCGGTGGGGATTTGGCCTTCTCGGTTGCCTCGCCAAACTCCGCCTTCCGGGTTTTCTCTCCCGGGTTTGGTTCTATTGAAGTCGGTGCGGGCACTCCTTCGGATCCCCCCGTGAACCGGGTTGTCGGGTGGTCGAACTTGACCCGATTGAGCTTCTAGAGGCGGGTTCGGTGGGGGAAGACCCGGGTCCTGTTATACATGCGGCGGATCCGGGATCTGTGGGCCAGTCGTCATCTCAGGTGTTCGCCCCCTCTCATTCTTCGGGGTTAGACTCAGCTGCTTTGCGGGCTGAACCTTCTTCTCCCCGCGCTGGAGTGTTTTCTAAGGGTGACCCTCCCGTCGGCGATGTGGGGAGTCTCGGTGCTGCTGGATCTGAAGGAGAATCAACGAGGAGGTCTTCAAAGCGCTACAGACGAAGGCGCTCCTCGCGTTCGGTGTCCAGGAAACATCATTCTTGCCTCACTTTCGAAGATTCGGTGGCGGAGGCGGCTGGGGTGGTACCCTCGTGGGGCTTCATCAGTAGTTCCAAATGAAAGTTTTAACTTGGAATGTGAGGGGCGTGGGAGATGCGGACAAGAGGAGAGTGTTAGGTAACAGATTCAAAGAGTGGGGGTGCGATGTGATTCTACTGTAGGAAACCAAGTTGCCCGTATTCGACGAGGATGTTTGGCGCTCTTTTGCCGCGGGGGATCTGGATAAATTCTCTGCTCTGCCAGCAAACGGCCATGCAGGGGGCTTGCTTGTTGCATGGAAGTCATCGGGTTTCTCATTTATCTCTACCGTCAAGGGCAGTCACTCAATCTCGGTCATGCTATCCAGAAAGGCCGACTCTCAAACAATCATCTTCTCCGGTGCATACGGCCCTTGTTCTGCTGTTGCGAGAAGGGAGCTTTGGGACGAGCTTCGGCGGGTCAGTCAGGACTCTCCGGATTCTCTTTGGCTGATAGGGGGAGATTTCAATGTTACTTTGCGCGCTTCTGATCGTCCGCGGTTCAGGGGGGGTGCGGATCCGGGCTCAGCTGATTTTGCGGATTTCGTTAACTCAATGTCTTTGGAAGATCTGCGGGCGTCGGACACTAAGTTCACTTGGAGGAACTCTTCTTCTAAATCTTGCATTGACGGGTTCTTCGCTTCTCAGGCTTTCTTGTCATTTTTTCCCCTCGTGAATGTTCTCTCTCGGGCGCGCTCTTTCTCCGATCATACTCCCATCGTTTGGGTCTCCAATGTTTCGCGTCCCTCTGCGGGTTTCTTTAGATATGAGAGGTGTTGGTTGCTAGAGGATAACTTCCGGGATTTGGTGGTTGGCATCTGGAATGAGGAGCGCGAGGGTCGCTCGGTGGTGGTCAGATTTGGAAAGAAACTTACACGTCTGCGGAGCGCTTTGTCTTCGTTCAAAAAAATGACGCGGGAGGCAAGGGCGTCTGCCAGGAAAGATGCGGAGATGACCGTCGCGGCAATGGATGCTTTGGAGGGGGAGAGGGACCTCAACCCTGAGGAGGTTCTCTCCAGGTCGGCGGCGTTGGCCGCGGTGGAAAGGGAGGAAAGAAAGAGGGTGGCGGAATGGCGTCAAAGGGCTAAGGTCAAGTGGATCAGGGAGGGGGATGCTAACTCCTCCTATTTTCATAGGGTGGCGTCCAACAGGAGGCGGTCTAACTATATCCATTCCATCTCTTTCGGGGGGAGGGAGGTCGTGGGAGAGGAGATTTTGGGGGGTGAGGTGGCCGCCTACTACAGGGATTTCTCTTCTGCTCGTGCGCCCAGTCGGTGGTTCTGGTCGGGGGAGGGTACTCCACAACTCTCGCCCTTGCTTTGCGCTGAGTTGGTTAAGGAGGTCTCTTTGGAGGAGGTCAAGTGTGTTATTTGGGATCTCAACGGTAACGCATCGCCAGGCCCGGACGGATTCCCAATTGCGTTCTACAAGGATTTCTGGGAGGTGGTTGGGAAGGATGTTTGGGAGGTTGTCTTGGAATTTTGCAAAGGAAACGCGGGCTTCGACCAGGTCAATAGGGCTCTCATTGTTTTGTTGCCTAAGACCTCTCCGCACGCTGTTGAAGACTTTCGTCCAATTGCGATCTCCAATGCATTGTACTTGATCGTTGCTAAGGTTCTGGCGCGGAGGCTTGCGCCGTTGCTTGATGACTTGCTCGAGCCCTCCCAGGCTGCATTCATCCGCGGTTGCCAAATTGCGGATGTTACGGCTCTTGCTTCGGAGATGGCGGAGAGCTGGGTGAGGTCGGGGAAGCAAGGGGTCCTTTGGAAGGTGGACTTCGCTAAGGCTTACGACTCGCTGGATTGGAATTTCCTTTGGAGGGTGCTACGGGCACGCGGGTTCCCAACGATGTGGATATCGTGGATACAGGTGCATTACTACGGCTTCCTTCTCTATTATGTTGAACGGCCACGTCGTTGACAAACGGTTCCAGCCAAGAAAGGGCGTGCGACAGGGATGCCCCTTGGCGCCCTTGCTCTTCGTTATTGCGGTGGACGTATTGCCTAGGATGGCGGCTAGGGTGGTTGAGCGTGGCATGTCCAAGGGATTCTCTTACGGCTACCGGAGCGTCCCAACACTTCAGTTTCCAGACGACACTATTGTTTTCATCGAGGGTGGCATGGACGAGGTCAGAGGGATGGCGGCAACGTTGAAAATTTTTAGCGAGCTATCGGGGCTTCTCATTAATCAGTCAAAGTCCAAAGTGATCCCCTTCGCGTGGGATGCGGGCTCGGCGGACGCATGTGGGCTATTACTGGGGACTCCTCCTTCCTCCCTACCAATGGACTATTTGGGGATGCCTCTGGGGGCGAGGAGATCTAGGCTTCGTGATTGGCGCAAGGTGGTGGACAAGGCGGAAAGGAGGCTCGCCGGGTGGAACGCAGCAATGCTTTCTCGGGGAGGTCGCCTCGTTCTTATTAGATCGGTCCTTGCTTCTATACCTATCTACTTCCTTTCGAATTGCATTATCCCGGCGGGGATTAGGAAGCGCCTCGAGGGTCTGATGCGGAACTTTCTTTGGGGGAGAAGGGGACCTTCTTTGCGTGGTCCTCACCTGGTGGCTTGGGATGAGGTGTCTAAGAGGAAGTGTGATGGCGGCCTTGGCATTCGGCGGCTTGATCATGTAAATGACGCGCTGCTTCTGAAGTGGGTCAACAGGCTTTGGGGAAGTGCGAACAGCTTCTTCCCTTCTATTTTGCGGGAGGTGTTATCTCTTGAAGTAGACATGGTGCTTGATTTGGATGATCGGCGTTCTCGTACCCCCTTTTGGCAGGGGATCATATCTGTTACTCGGCGCTATTCCCATCTCTTTAAACCGGTGCTTGGCAATGGTAACTCCTTCCTGTTCTGGCGCGATCGGTGGGCGGGGGGGACCCCCCTCGGTGATGCCTTCCTTCGTCTTTGTGCTTTGTCGAGGGATCCGCGTGCGACAGTGGCTTCCTCCAGGTGCGGGAATGATTGGTTCCCTTCTTTTGCCAGCAACCTCTCTGATCAGCAGTTCGTTGACCTTTTGGCTCTCCTTCAATTGCTTAAGGATGCGCCCACGCCCTCGGAGGGCCGGGATCACTGGGTTGGCGCGATGGCGTGTTCTCCACAAGGCGGGCATTCAGGGCCATATCGCAGTAGCAGATTTTACAACAGGACCTCATGTGCACGGATCTTAAACTTCTTTGGCGTATCAAGCTCCCGGAGAGGGTCATCTTCTTCCTCTGACTACTTAGACGCGAGCGGATTTTGACTCGTGATAGGTGTGCAAGGTTGTTCGTGGGGTTCGATTCTACGGACTGTGCGCTATGTGATGGCATCTTGGAGACCTCGGAGCACCTGTTCTTCCAGTGTCCAGGGACTGTTGACATTTGGGCGGAGGCCCAAATTCCCTGGATCAACACTTCATCTGCTTCTTCGTTTTGGGACTCTATGCGGTTGAATAAAGATAGACCGCGGGGGGAGCTCCTTCGTCCATTTGCGTGCATCTGGGCGATGAGGCTTGGGAGAAATTCAAAAATTTTCAGGGGACAAAGGTTTTACAAGGAGAATATTTTTGCGCACTCCGTTTTGCTCTCCGACGATTGGTCATTGTTGTAGTGCTTCTTCTTTTTGGGTTTCCGGCAGGATCCACTCGATCCTTTAGTTTTGTAACTCTTTCTCTCTCGGGCATGTTCGCCTTCTAATAAAAAATTTGGGGCGAGCACCGCGACGTGCCTCCCCCGAAGTATTGGTTTCAAAAAAAAACTTGCCTCAACTTTCTTTCAATCACACGTTCCCAAATTTTCATAGTGTGACTCATCAGCTTGATACCTCTGTAATTTAAATAATTTCGAATGTCTTATTTGTTCCTATAAGAGGTACCACGATGCTTCTCCTCCGATCTTCAGGCATTTTCTTGCTTCGTGAAATAACATTGAATAAATTCGTAAGCCAAGTCAAACTAGGCTCACCTAATATTGTCTATACTTCTATGGGAATGTCATCAGGTCATATATCTTTTTATGGTCTCATAACCTTCAAAGCTTCCTTTACTTTCTTCCTTTGTATCTGTCTATAGCTTGCACGATTCAAGTAACTTTCACTACTCTCTAGATCTCCCAGTATGACCTCTCTGTTTCCTTTCCCAATGAAAAGCATATGGAAATATTGCTTTCATCTAGTCTCTATATCCTTCTGAGTAACAAGCACGTGACCTTATCATCCTTAATGTATCTCACTTGAGAAAGGTCTTTGATTTTTCTTTCTCTTGCTTTGGCCAACTTGAATATATCCTTCTGGTCCTTATAATCGAGATTTTTGTACAAAACTTGATAAGCGTTTTACTTAGCTTCGTTTACAGTCTTCTTTGCTTCCTTCTTCGCTATTTTTATTTTAAGACAGTTTCTTATGTTCTATCCTTAAGACTTTAAAGCATTCTCTTTTAATTTGAGCTTCTCTTGCACCCTTTCACTCCACCACTAAGCCTCCTTTTAGCCTGGAGTTCCTCCCTTTGACTCGCATAGCATCTCTTTGGCTACCCTTCGGATACAAGATGCTACTGTCTCTGATGCAAATAAGAAATCGGCGACGGCGAATGAAATAATAATATATTTTGGTGGCTTTTTAGTAGAAGAAGAGAATGGTTGAGAAGAGAAATTGGAGGGTTGAGAGGAAGAAAACTCGTCGGAACGAGGGGTTTGGAGAAGAGAACCGCGGAGATCGCGTGGAGGGAGAAGAGAGAGAGAGGGATAAATTGAGATAAACTCAAATTTCAATTCATAACTGACTGACTAAAACAATGGACTACCCTCTCTTTATATAGGAGAGAGGGTTTACAAAAATAGTAAACAAATCAAATTAACAACTAATTTAATCCTAAGTGACCTCTAATTATTCTAATTAGACTCTAATTAATTAATGGACTCAAAATTGCAATTAAAGTCTACGAAATAAACGTTGAGATCACAGGCGATCTCAATTATTTAATTAGACCGATATGACCGCTAAAAACGTAAATAAAATTGATAACTATTTAATTAAATAAATGCGGCCCCATAATTTGGGGTCACGCTGCATCAACTCTCCACCGCTTTAAAAATTCGGCTCCTGACGAATTGCGTGATGTAGGTGGATAGTTGGAGAATTTCCTCCCATGGGATCATCTTCAACATTACGTTTATAATTTTTTCCAATTGGAGGGTACCACTGCAATTTTCGTACCCCTTCCTTTTCCTCTCTTTTCATACTGCTCTGGACCCCTCCGTAAATAGAGGAATTTGGGGATTTAATGTTGCAATTTTCCCCACTCAATATCCCATCCCCCAATTCCAGGGGTATTGTTTCCCCAAACTTCGGTAGGGTTTTCTTCTTCCTCAAAAGGCGGCGGGGCGCGGTTCGATGGAAGCAGCGGTGAAGACGCGCCGCAGGCGCGGGGCAGGTGCGGCATATGCAGGTGGCGTGGGAGGTTTTGCGGGAGGGTGGTGAGGCCAGTGTTGCATCGCGGGGAGGATGCCGAGGCGCGGGGCTGTGCGCCGGTGAGGGGGAAAGCAGAGGGTCGACGTGGCGGCTATGGCGGAGATGGGGGGCGGGGGAAGGTATCTCAGGAGAGCGGCGGCGGTGTGGCGCAACCTGGAGGGGAAATGCGGGGTTGCGCGCGAGTGGCGGAGGAGGAGGGAGGGGTCGGGGTGCTGGGAATGTGGCCTGGTGGGCTGAGTGTGGGGAGGAAGGCGATGGGGCTGGGGCTGTGGGGTAGGGATGATGGCGGCAAGGTCTGGGGGTTGGAGGGCGCACGGGGCTGGGGTGGGATTGAAGCCGGGAGGGGAATATGGGGCTGCCGGCGGGGGCAGCAACAGTAGGGGTGGGGTTTGCGCGGTTTTTGGAAGCGATGGCAGAGGTCCGTAGGGGAGAGGGGTGGCGGAAAAGAGGGAGATGCGGGGAATGGAGGTGACGGCTGTGAGGGCTAGACAAGGTAGCGGTGATGGGGAGGGTAGGAGAGGTACCTGGGAAGGCTGGGGTGGCGCCGGGATGGTGGACCTATTGGTGGAACTGTTATATGCGAATTCAGCTTGGGGAAGAATTAGATCCCACTTGGACGGAGAGTCCCCTGCAAGACATCGCAACAAATTTCCTAATGACCTATTAACTACTTCAGTTTGCCCATCTGTTTGTGGATGATAAGCGGTGCTATACTGCAAACGAGTACCAAGACGGGACCAAAGAGTGCGCCAAAAATGACTCAAAAACCGAGTATCGCGATCTGAGGTAAAAGAACGAGGGACACCATGCAAACGGACGACATCACGAAAAAACAAATCGGCGACATGAGATGCATCTGAAGTTTTCCTACATGCAATGAAATGCGCCATTTTAGAGAATCGATCCACAACCACAAAAATGGAGTCAACTTTTCGCACAGTGAGGGGTAACCCTAGCACAAAATCCATGGTGATGTCTTCCCAGGGTCGCAGAGGAATGGGCAGGGGTGTGTATAGTCCAGTGTTCTGTCGGTGGCCCTTGAATCTTTGACATGTTTGGCATTTCTGCACAAATTTTGTCACATCCTTTCGCAACTGCGGCCAGTAAAAACGTTCTTAGAGAAGGATCAAGGTTTTGTCTCGTCCAAAATGCCCAGCTAAACCTCCATTGTGTAGTTCTGAAATTAAGTTCTCTCGGAGGGACGTGGCCGGGACTGAATAGGAAACCCTCATGAAGAACAAAAGTGGCTGTTGGGTCCTGCCCAGTACCAACACAGTCGGCATGAATTTGACCGAAATCAGGATCAGTGGGGTATAGGTCCTTGAGAGTTTCAAATCCTGTCGTGCTGACGGTCATCGTGGTCAGGGCATGTGCTCGCCGGCTCAAAGCATCGGCCACACGGTTCAGGGTTCCGGCTTTGTGTTTGAGATGGAAGGTGTATTCTTGGAGGAAATTAACCCATTTGGCATGACGCTTGTTAAGAGTTTTCTGGGAGTTCAAATACCTCAGGGCTTCATGATCAGAGTTAAGGATGAATTCACGCTGGATCAGGTAATGTCTCCAATGCTTGAGAGCTTGGACCACGGCATAGAATTCAACATCATAAGTGGAATACCGTGATCTGGCATCGTTCAGTTTCTCGCTGTAGAAGGCGACAGGTCGCCCTTCTTGACTGAGGACAGCGCCAATCCCGACATGTGAGGCGTCACAATCGACCACGAAAATCTTGGTGAAGTCGGGGAGTGCCAAAACAGGAGCATGTGTCAATTGATGTTTTAGGTTTTGAAAGCTCGTTTCTGCTTCGAGAGTCCAGGCGGGTGCGCCTTTCCGCGTACAGTCTACCAACGGTGCTGCACAAGTGCTGAAGTTCCGAATGAAACGTCGGTAGAAAGAAGCTAATCCCAGGAAGCTGCGGATTTCGGTGAGGGTTTTGGGTACGGGCCAGCTCTGAATGGCCTGGATTTTGGAGGGGTCGACCTTGAGTCCATCAGCGGTGACAATGTATCCTAGAAAGAGGACCGTGTCACTCATGAAGGAGCATTTCTTGAGATGGACGTACAGTTTTTGGTCTCTCAGGGTTTCCAGGACTTGTCTTAAGTGAGACAGATGGTCTTCTTTGGTCAAACTGTAGATCAGGATATCATCGAAGTACACGACCACAAACTTGCCAATAAAGGGTCGCAAAACATGATTCATTGTCCGCATGAAGGTGCTTGGGGCGTTAGACAAGCCGAAGGGCATGACCGTCCATTCGTACAGACCCTCTTTGGTTTTAAAAGCTGTCTTCCATTCGTCTCCAGGTCGGAGGCGGATCTGATGGTAACCGCTGCGGAGATCCATTTTGGAGAACAGTTTGGCACCTGATAACATATCAAGCATGTCATCAAGGAGTGGAATGGGAAAACGATATTTAATCGTTATCTTGTTGATAGCTCGACTGTCCACGCACATTCTCCAGGTGCCGTCTTTCTTTGGGGTGAGCAGAGCAGGAACCGCCACGGGGCTCATACTCTCTCGAACATACCTACGTCGCAGCAGATCAGTAACCTGCCGGTTCATCTCTTCATGCTCGCTTGGGCTCATTCGATAGTGGGGTAAGTGAGGAAGGCTGGCTCCAGGGACTAGGTCAATGTGATGTTGAATGTCTCGCAACGGGGGTAGTCCTTCAGGCAACTCTTCAGGCATGATGTCAGCGAACTCTTGGATGATGGGCTTTATCTCAGGTGGGACTTCAGGTGGAGTTGACTCTTGGTTGTCCACTTCACGTCCCATCAGGGCATAGATGGTGGAGTTCTCCTGAATTTCACGTTGGAATATTTGGGCTTCCATCAACAACACGGAGCCCGCGGTCGCAGTCTTTGCCGGTGGGGTCTTGTTACCGGTTTGGTTGGTCGCAGCTCGAAGTGTGGCCACTTGGCGAGGGCTAAGGGCTTCACGTTGCGGTCTGAGGGTTACACGAACCTTGTCGATGAGAAAGGTGTACGTGTTCGATTTCCCTCGGTGTTCGGTGTCGCGATCGAATTGCCATGGTCTCCCTAGAAGTATGTGACAGACATCCATAGGAGCTACATGGCACCACACCTCGTCCTTATATGTGGGACCAATGGAGAAGCTAACGAGGCTTTGGCGGTGGATCGGAATTTGGGTACCACCTCGAAACCATGCCACGCTGTACGGTTTTTCGAGAGGTTGCGTTGGCAGACCCAACTTATCCACCATTTCTTGGGAGACGAAGTTCTCAACGCTTCATCCGTCTATGATTAGAGAACAGCGTCGTCCTCCTGAGGTGCAGGTGGTTCGGAAGATGCTGCGTCGCAGCCAACTATCAGCATCGTGGACAGCGGGGGTGAGCAGAATATTTGTGGGTGCGCTGTCGGGAGCGAGAAAGTCTTCGTGTTCAATCACCAGGAACGGACCGGAGTCGTCTCCATCCACTCCTAGAGGTTCATAGTCATCGGCTCCCATGGTGTCGGCGGTCAACGCAGGCGGATCCTCTTCAGGGAATTCTTGTTGGTCAGGGTCAGGGTATTCAGGGTCGTCAGCGGTGCATAGATGGACAGGCCTAGCCCTTAGGGTTTGGGCATTCGGCGGCACGATGGCCCTTTTGATAGCATCGGAAGCAAGTATCAGGCCCGACAGTAGGTCGGCTTCCCAAGATGCCTTGGCCGGGGTTTCCAGTAGGTGGTCGGGCGACGGCAGGAGTTGTTGGTTTGGCTTGGGTTTTACCCGCCATGACAGTTGAGGAACCCATGGGTTTGGAATAGGACGTCGTGGTACTGGTACGAGGAGCAGAGTTCACAGAAAAAGGCATCTTCCTCGTCTGGGCTTTAGCAAGTTTGATCTCAGCTCGTTCAGCCTGCTTGTAGGCTTCGTCAACATTGCGGCAATTGTGGAGGTATAGTTCATCCTGGATGACTTGGCGGAGGCCTTGCATGTAGCGGGTGACTTCCTGAATAGGAGTCTCCTGCAAGCGGTTGCGATGGACTAGGGATTGGAACCCTTCGGTGTATTCTCTCACACTCATGGTGCCTTGCCTCCATGATTGCAGTCGCGCGTACAGATCGCGTCTGTAATCTTCCGGCACGAATTTTGTCTTCAATTTATCTTTCATTTTGCTCCAGTTGCGGATTTTACTTTTTCCTTTTCGTTTGCGTTCAGACTGCAAACGGTCCCACCATAGTAGCGCATGTCCCTTTAATTTTATCGTGACGAATTGGACTTTACGTTCGCTAGGCATGGACTTCCACACAAAGAAGTGTTCGACGGTTTGGAGCCAGTCTAAAAAGACGTCAGGATCTCGTCCTCCGTCAAATTCTGGGACATCAAGACGGATTCCTCGATCCCATCCATCGTCGGGCTTGGGTCCATTTCGTGGTGGAAATTGGCGTTCACCATTAGTTTGCGGAGTATAGCCATAGGTGTACGGGTCTGGAGTCTTGGGGAGGAAAGGAGTGTATTCTTTGGGCTCTTCTTGTTCACTCTCCTGAGAATGATACTCGCTGACACGTTCGTCAGAAGTAGAAGAGCTAGAGTCTCGAGAAGTGCTATTCCGGGAGTGTGATTTCCGGTGAGTGCGTCGACCTTTGTTGGGAGTTTCATCAGCAACATTGTTGCCTATCATATGACTATTCAAGGTAGCAATTTGTCCACACATCTGGTCAATCATTTTTTGCATGTGTTGCATGTGAGCGGCTAAGGATTCCAGTGATAGTTCAGGGGGTGGGGTGTGGGGGTTTTTTGAGCCACTAGGTTTGTCGGCCATGGATATCCTAGGGTTTTGTATTGTGGTTTTTTTTTTGTGGTTTTGTGTTGTGGTTTTTTTTTTATATGCAACGAATGAATGAGATGCAGACGAAATGCAGAATCGTGAGGCTCTGATACCAATTGATGCAAATAAGATATCGGCGACGGCGAATGAAATAATAATATATTTTGGTGGCTTTTTAGTAGAAGAAGAGAATGGTTGAGAAGAGAAATTGGAGGGTTGAGAGGAAGAAAACTCGTCGGAACGAGGGGTTTGGAGAAGAGAACCGCGGAGATCGCGTGGAGGGAGAAGAGAGAGAGAGGGATAAATTGAGATAAACTCAAATTTCAATTCATAACTGACTGACTAAAACAATGGACTACCCTCTCTTTATATAGGAGAGAGGGTTTACAAAAATAGTAAACAAATCAAATTAACAACTAATTTAATCCTAAGTGACCTCTAATTATTCTAATTAGACTCTAATTAATTAATGGACTCAAAATTGCAATTAAAGTCTACGAAATAAACGTTGAGATCACAGGCGATCTCAATTATTTAATTAGACCGATATGACCGCTAAAAACGTAAATAAAATTGATAACTATTTAATTAAATAAATGTGGCCCCATAATTTGGGGTCACGCTGCATCAGTCTCCCACATCTCGTTTGCACTTTCATTATAATTCTAAGATATGTCTTCTAAATCCTTATCTTGGAAGCTTGATTGCTTCAATTAAAGATTTCACCATCTAGTTCTTGTGACCTTGGAAACCCTCATTTTCTTTACCAACCATTTTATTTGCACATCCATGACTAAAAAGCGATGTTAAATTGTCAAACTCTCTCCAGGGATTACTTTGCAGTCTTTGCAACACAACCGAACTCTTCTCCTCAACGCAAAATAATCTATCTATGTTCTAGTCGAGCCACTCTTATAAACAATTAAATACGCCTCCGTCTTCTTGAAGAGAGTGTTTGATATGAAAAGATCATAAGCCATTACAAAATCTAAAATGACTTTTCCATCTTCATTTCTATCACCGAAACCATGGCCTCTATGAATACTAACATACCCCGAAGCATCCTTTCCCACATGTCCATAAGATCTCCACCTAAGCAAATCATATCTCTTTGTGGGATTCCTTCCATAATATTATCCAAATCCTCCCAAAAAGTTTGTTTATTCCTTTCATCTAAACTAGTTTGTGATGCATAAACTGAGATGACTAAGCAAACAACTGCTCACTCTCGATGTACTGAGCAAAAAAGCCCTTGCTTATCATAAGTCCCAATCTCGTTGCTGATCTTGTGATCATTTGGACCATTGTACAACAAGATTTGCTATTTGTGGCATTAGCCATCTTTGTTTGTCTATCTTGATAGAAAAGACAAATACACCCTATCTTATTGAAAAGACAAATATGCCACACATGACACATGGAGGTGTAATGTATCCACTTCATGTGGTAAGCTCGAAAATCATAAAATTTCTTGACAGAGCAGTTCCGATAGTTGTATTTCATTTCAGTTAGGAGATGCAATCGGATGATAGAGAATGGACATTTAAAGGCATTTAAATGCCCGGGTGTTCGAACCCTACCATTTACCCATTCGCAAGAAACTGGACGACTCTCTGTCTCCCTCCCTCTCTCTCTCTCCCTCTCTCTCTCTCTCATATGTTCCCAAGGAAAGGCTGTCTTTTCGTTTGTCCTAGAAATCTTCTTTACATCGATGAAAAAGACTTGCTTAGTTTTTATATTGCTCAAAACATGGTCAAGGTAGTTGCCCACTGTGTTTTGAATACAGCATAGAGAGAACTTCGATGACAAACAAGACCAGGCCGATTTGGATATCATATCTAAAAGGCATAATAATTGATATAAAGAAGAGGACCTCGAGAGCGTGCTTGTAGCGCTGAGCCCTGCGCAGCTCCCCCGTGATCCGACGGAGCTCGGCCGTGGAGGCACTGCCGCCTCCCTCGACCCATCTGTCCAGCGTCGCCGTGGCGCTACGCTTGGGGAAACGAAGCCGGAAGATCCTGCTCCTCAAGTCGCCCTCGGTTGTTTCCTCGGCGAGAACCTCCTCGCTCCTATGGGGATCCGAGGAGAGAGTTCTTGAGGAAGGCTCGTGCGAGGGTAGAGGGATGAGGGAGGATTTGATCCGCAACACGCCGCAGCGCCGGAGAGCCTGTGCTAAGTGGGATCGGGGGGCGGCCATTGCGCAACCTGGTCGAAAGGGGGCAGAGACGAAGCAGAAGCCGAAAACTGCTTACCACCACTAAGTCGGAATTTCATCCCATGATGTAGAGAAGCACAACACAAATCGATTCGCAGATAGAGAGTTTGGACACCTCTTGCCTACGTATTGGGAAAATGAACATAAGCAGCTTTCAAAACCTTTTGGACACCTCTTGCCTACATATTGAGAAAAGGGTAATGGGGCTGCCCCTCGGAGTAGCCAACTTGGTTGTTCCCACCCTTATTTTTTTCTCACTTTTTTATTTCTTTGAAAAATAAAAATTTGTATATTCATCACTATATCCCTCTAATATTCTATTAAAATTTCGTCAGACAGAGACTCCTAGGCCCTCCATCCAGACGTCATTTTTTTAACGGTCGCATGATTTTTTAAATCGATCATATTTGGATGGAGGCCGTAGGAGTCTCTGGTTCTGACAAAATTTTAATAGAATGTTAGAGGGATATAATGATGAATTTATAAATTTTTATTTTCCAACTAAATAAAAAATGAGAGAAAAATAGGGGTGGGAGTAGCCAAGTTGGCTACTCCCTGGGGGCATCCCCATTTAACCCTTGGGAAAATGAACATAAGCAGCGTTCAAAACCTTCTTTGGCAAACCAAAGATAATAAAATGGGATTTTTACGCCTCAGACTATGTAAACTTCGTCAGTTACCTCCTTGACTTTTGAAAGAACATTTTTCTCCCCTCGACTCTGTAAATTTGCTCTGTCTTACCTACGAATCCTACCGTTAAATTTTGCTTTACTTGAGTCAGTGCCTTCGGTTAACCTAACCAGAGGAGCATTCCACGGTAGATCTAACGACGCTTCTTTGCTTTTGTTGATTCAAATCAACGGTTGTGGTGGAATTGTGATTTACTTATCAGGATTGTCGATTTGATATCCTTT
This sequence comes from Ottelia alismoides, assembly GCA_037367405.1. NCBI lineage: Eukaryota > Viridiplantae > Streptophyta > Magnoliopsida > Alismatales > Hydrocharitaceae > Ottelia > Ottelia alismoides. Next base: position 19,161 of record JAZKJV010010097.1, read on the forward strand.
AGGCAGATCTACGGTAATTGTGTGTTATGGATCTACACAATATTGTTCTTCCTGACGATGGATCTACACAATGTTTGTTCTCCATATGCTTCAAATCGACAGTGGTTGTTTATTCTTCCTAAGCTTCAAATCGACGACGATTGTTTGTTCTTCCTAACAGAGGAGGTGGTGTAGGGGCGAAGGCGGGGGCAGCTAGGCAGAGCAATGGGAGGAGGAGGCGATTGGGGGGTACAGCAAAGTGAGAGAAGGAGGTGGAGGAGGGACAGAGGCGGAGGTGCACGGGGAGGTCACTGGGGGCGGAAGCAAATGGAGGAGGGGGAGGAGGAGGAGGAGGAGGGGGAGGCAGATGGATGCAGAAGAAGGGGAGGAAACGGTTGGGGTTGAATCAAGGTGAAGGGAAGATGAGGGCAAAGACGGAGGTCGGTGAGTAGGAGGACGAGGGCAGAGGTCGGGGAGGAAGAGGGCGAGGGCATGAGGAACTGGAGGTAGAGGGCGAGGGGGTCGGGGAGGAGGAGGGCGAGGGCATGAGGAACTGGAGGTAGAGGGCGAGGGGGGTCGGGGAGGAGGATGGTAAGGGCGGGAAGGAACTGGATGGAGAGGGCGGAGGTCGGGGAGGAGGGGGCGAGGGGGAGGTCAGGCAGACAAGGAGGAGGAGGGAGGGGGCATCAAACCTGGAGGAGGAGGCAAAGATCGGGTAGGAGGATGGCGAGGTTGGGGAGGATCTGGAGGGTGAGGTAGGTAGACTTAGAGGAAGACGGTGAGGTCGGGGAGGACCTAGAGGGCAAGGCGACAGACCTGGAGGAAGAGGGCGAGGTCGGGGAGGACCTGGAGGGCAAGGCGGCGGAGGTCGATGAGCTGGTGGGTGTTGGGTGGGGAAAGGGACATGAGGAAGAGGGTGAGGGTAAGGGGCACTTAATTTAAATTTGATAAACATGTAAAAGAACATAACAGAATCCTGTTAGTTTTAACGGATAAATGAATGTTGATTAACCACATGGTCTGTGGGGTAAGGGTTAGCAAGTTACGGGGGCGAGCAGGGGAATACATTATTTCGAAGGTGGAAGAGGTAATTGGCAAAGTTTATAGGAACCGTGGGGTAAAATCCCTAATAAAATTAGTGTATTTTAATGCTTTGGACCATGTCGATTTAGCTTTAACTTCATTTCATTATATCATTTCAATTCACCAAAAGCATGATAGGCACAAGTACATAAATTCATCAGTATATTTATTTGCTCCTCAAAAATCGTAGTAAAAAATGGGTAGGCCCTCAAATGGACACTTGATACTACTACATTTATTTGGTCTAATTTGCATCAAAGGGTCATTCTTATAGATAACCAAACCTAAATCTAATTATGAGAGTGATGATTGGCTTAATTCTATATATATGATTAACATGGTTCATAACTTATCATAAGCAAGTATAGTGAAAAAAATAGGCATTACCTGTCATCATCACTATTTGATGTTAGAAGCATATTGATGAATCGCTAAACGCCTAATCTAATATGTATTCATTGTAATACATCCGATTAACAAGTTATCATAACCTCGATTAAGCAATCTCGATGAAGAGATCAAGGTTTAATCTATCTTAGACAAGTCCATGACCGAACACAAAGACACGAATAATTATATATTCAATTAGGATCTAAATACCTAGATTAATTTGATTAAAGTGATATCTAATTCAAGACATGTATTTTTACGGTTTTTATATGCAGGTTGAATTAACACTACAGAATGATAAGAAAAGAAATATAATTAACTATGTACACAATCACATTCATAATCACAACAAGGGCCTATGAATTAGTGATTTAATTTATTGATTGCATCATGTAATAAATTAGTCTTGAATTGGTCAATACAAACTCCAAGTTAAAGTAAAATCATGACAATTGATTTCAACAATTAATGATCAAGGAGTTCATTAAGTTTTAGTTCGAAAATTAAGGATCAAATTAGAGAATTAAATATGTCATTAAATATATAATGAAAAAAACTTTAAAAGGAGTCTAATTCCATTTAATTTGGATAAAGAATGCAAAAGTATTAATATTCAAATCAAGGACTTAAGTGCAATAAAAACATTATTTATAAAAACATAAAGCATCACATAAAGGTCATGTAAGGATTAAAATGAAGTATGTAAAAGCCGCAAGGGCTTATATGCTACAAGGTGCGTTGGGATATCTATAACATATATTAAAGATGGGTTTTTGCCCCATCCACTGCCACGTGGATGGGCTAAAACCCAGCTTTAGTTCCTCTTCTCCTCTTTCAGGTCTTCTCTTCCTCCTCTTTCTGTGCTCATCGTTCTCTTTCCCCCTTCATGTCTGCCCCCTTTCTCTCCGCCCCCACTTTGTGCTGCTCTCAGCCCTTTTATCTTCTTGATGTCGACGTCATGCAACCTCAAGCCTGGCCTACCCCCATGGCCAAAGACCCCATAGCCTCGTAGGGAGCTCGGAACTCACCGCCCGAAGCCAACGGTCCAGCCAAATCACCCAAAGATCTCAACTCCTCGCCCGAACCCGAGCAATTCCCCTGTGATCCAACCGACCTCTGCGACACCGCTCTCGAAGTACTCTCCTCCTCTGCAACCTCACCCCTCACGTGAACCCACCATCGGCCCAATTCCCCATCTTCCCTTCAACCTCACACTTCCCCCCTCTTTTCTCCATCCTTCTCTTCCTGCCATCGTTAGTTTCACCTCCATCATCCTTATTGTTTGCATGGACTTGCTCTTCTGTTCCTCATCCGCCTTCACCGGTAGCGAGCACATTCTCCTGAGCTTCTCCATCTCCCCCTTCCCCACTCGCGACATCGACGCGATCGAAGATGCCTCACATGCCCCCGGTCCTCTTCGGATCTACTCCAAAGCATCCACCAACAGAGAGCCCAAGGCTTAGATCGATCCTTCTGAAGTCCTTATTTGTCGAGTCCTCGGACCCCACTTTCCCCCCAATTCCCTTCATCACATCACATGGATACCCAAAATCCTTCAAAAGAAGACAAATTTCACCGGATCAAGCTCGAACCAGAGTACCCAACACCTGGGCACCTCCCTCCCCCAAGAATAGCCTCGCCGAGACCGACCCCCCTCCATGGGAGCCCACAAGATCGCACCTTTACCTCTCCGCAAGCATCGCAAGCTTGGAATCAAACGACTCCCCTTAAAAAATCCAACAATCTTCAGGAGATCATATTGTAAACTCTGGATAGATAGAGAGAGAGAGAGAGAGGAGGAGAGAGAAGGTAGACGGAGGCCACAACATCTGGCCGTGCTCCAGATGTTCCACTTCTAGCCCTCGTAGGCTCACATCTGCTCACCCGCAATTCTCATGTTGCGCTACCCACGACTAGGCATTGCTGTAATGTTTCGGCCGTTGGAAGGCATGGCCGTAGATCGCAAATTGGATAAACTCGCGGGACAATTGCTAACTTTTTAACGGTGTCTGCAAGGTGTTCGATGAAATGGCTATATTGGAAAATACAGGTAGAGTTATGGCAGTCTGTGTATTTATATTGTAATATATAAATACATGTTTTCTAACTCAAATAGACTAATAGAGTAGGATTTTTAGGATCAATTATGCAAATCAGGTTGGTATTTTATATCAGAACAGTATTTTGTCTTTGAAAATACTTGTGAGATAGCCATGTACCATGTTATGGGCGAGTAGAGCCTTGATGACTCAGCAGCATGTGCCAAAACACATGAAGGACATTTCTAGGAAAAAAATCCATGTGGATATGAAGGTATATTTATATATGTGGAGCTACATTTGAGGATGGACAAAAAATCTAGTGAATAACTATTTTTTTTGCATGTTGATGGATAAAGATTTAGGCACCTGTTGAACATCTAATGATGCAGATGATGCATTTAGTTTTTTTGCTTCATATGCATTTTTGTTATGGAGGTTGTGGTTAGCCCTATGATATGAGATGAAAGTTGTATTTTTTCATCTTAGATAATTGATTGCATCCTTTGGGACGGACAAATCCAAATTTTTAGTTTTTGTTGCTAATAGACATAAAAGTTCTCCTTCTTTGTAATTTACTAATGTATTCAATCTGCACATTCTTCTGATTCAAATAAATTGTGACAATCATATTTTTATCACATTCTTACTCAAATTAGCTTTAAATATGATAATTGGTTGATAATGTTTTGTTCATCATTATTAGCGGTGTTATGGTCTTATATGTTCTATATTATTTATTGCTGAATTTCGGCATCATCGTTCTATGTATATAATTTAAATTCCGTCTAATATATTAAGTTAATGATGATGATAACAACTCTTATCACAATTAATTATATCAAATAACGTTTTTTTATCTTAAAATGGTGGAAAACTTAGGATGCATTTTGTAGCATTAAATTGTAAATTTTTAAGGATTAAATATAAATTGTTGAAAAAGAGTAATTATATCATATTTATTTTAATTTATATTCTTTTGATTTCATTTCTTAATGCTATATTGGTGTTTTTAAAGGGAAAAATGGTGTTGCCCCGCTGCATTTTCCGACGATTTTGTTTTTTTTCAAAAATAGTGCCATGTATTTTCATCGGTATATCCCTCTAATATAACATTTCAATTTCGTTAGAAACAGACTCTTATGCCCTCTATCTAGAACATGTAATTTTAATGGTCTTATAATTGCTATAATCGACATGTTCTAAATGGAGGGAATATGAGTCATTATTTCTAACAAAATTAGAAGGCATATTTGAGGAATATAATGATGAAAATACATTATGGTATTTTTATAAAAAATAAAAAATTAAGATGACACAGAGACAAATTTATTTTCCGCCGCGTAGAGCGGGTATGCATCCTAGTAATTGTAATTAGAAGGACCCGATAGGGCCCGTGGCATCCCAAGTAGCAAATGTGATGCGCAAGAGGGATTGGCTTCGGTTGTAGGATCGATTGTCGTGGAGGCTCGGGCCACGTGGACTTAGATGATACTTCTGGCCTGGCTCGGGCCCACCCAAAGCTAAAGGATCAAAGGGCAGTGCGGTTCTTAATGTGGATCATAGGATCCGATCATATCGATCTATCCAACGGTGCATGCAACTTCTCATGGGATTCACTTCCTCCGCAAGCGGTGGTACAAGGGTTGTACTCCCACGAGGATGCTCCTCCTCCTTTCTCCTCCAGTGTCAATGAAAGTCAATCCACCTTTGTGTCTTGCTGGAGAAGGTGTAGGAAGGTCAAAGAGTGATCTGCAATGTCTAGATCAAAGGGTGAACCCCTCCTCATCGGAGGCTGAGCTGTTGATAGGAGATGATTCACAAATTTTAGCCATTACGACCCTTTGAACACCTGTTAGAATATAGCCAAAGCTCTAGGGGATCAATCGGTAGTGAAATGGACATGAACGGAGGACCATTGGAGATGGATAAACAGATCCCTAATAGGTTCATTCTTAATGCATAGGGAAGAAGATGATTGAGAGAGAGAGAGGTGATGATGGAGAAGAAGGAGGTGGATCTGGAGGAGTGTGTGTAAATCGGTGATGTTTGGTAAAAGTGTGGATATGATCAAATCGAAGTGAGAGGATGTGTGTATGCGTAATAAAATAGGAGAAGATATAAAGGGGACAAACACATGATCACCTAGAAGATGGAGGAAGTTGGAGATGGATCGAGGCACGTGCTGGAGCTCAAGAAGAGCTCCTGGTCGTTGCTTAACCACCTCTGCAATGAATGAAAGCTCTAGCAGCAACCTCTGATGCTACAACATGGCACGAGAGCTAAGGATCCTTCCATATTTCAACCACCTTCGTCACTTGATCTCACTCTCGTTATCAATCACGTAAAGGTAGGAAAGGACTCTGAGGAACTAACACAAGGGACAGATGGGGAAGCAATCGGTCGTAGAGGGCTTTTTGTTCAGGGACAAAGGTTGTTGGAGGTGGTGATTTCAACTATTGCCAGTTAGCTCACGTGAGGGAGAGGGTTGACACAGAGGTTAGGGCGAGGATGATGGTTGAGAGACGATAATGGAGGTACCAGAATCGTGGCCTGAAGCCACATGGTTCATCTTGAAGAAATCAATGAAGAAGGGTTGGCGAAGAGTCACGTCCCTTTGGGGTTCCAACTGTTATAGGAAGACAATGGTGTTTGGTCATCTGATCGTGTGATCATATGGCAGAGGATTAAGCGTTGATGAATGGTGATGGTTATTTTGATCATCCGATCATGTGGTTGTTGTGTAGGAGATGATGAATCAATCAGGAACGTTTGATGTTAAGATCAGACAGTTGGAATCAAAGGCGAGAGTACTGAAGGGCCAGTGACTTGGAGGAATGTGATTGGGCCACATGGTCCAATAAATAAAATCATGTAAATTATATAAAAATAGTGAGAAGATTCAAAATAAAAAATATCCAATGTAAAAGTTGCATTTTTTTAAGACTTGCAATTTTCATGTAGAATACAAAATCAAAATACATCATATATGCATACATATTTGTAAGTATTTTAGTGAATAAAAAGCTTTCTTTTATTTATCTTGTTGTTATTTTTATTTTTATTTTTATATAATATAAATAAATATTATTCTAGTTTTTATATGATTTTTAATAATGATAAACAAATAAAAATAAATTAAACTTTAAACACATATATACAATATTTAGAACTTTTATTTATGTACAATAATTAGTATTAGTTAATTATAAAGTGTTAAATGCTAAATCTCGTGAGTTAATTATTAAATTTAATTGATTAGTTTAAGATATAGTGATAATTTATAGAAATAATGATGATGAATCTAAGATTCATCACATATAAATTAAATACATATGACAGGCGAGCATTGAAGCATGTCAAGGCGAAAGGTAAAAATAGTAAACATCGTAATATTGTTTTTATCTCAATTTAGGTAAATTAGTAATTGACTAGCTAAACATTATTGTTTAGGCACATGTATTGATTATTGTCTTTTATATATATTTATTTTGTAGAGGACTAATACTTTAGGGTGAAAAGATAAAGTCACTATCAAGAATGATAAATCAATTATTTATCATCATATCTATTATTTATAATTACTCTAAATTAAATACTTCAATAAGATTCATTAATAATTAACTCACATTAACAATTAACTCTATGTAAATAGTTAACATTAATTGTGTTCATAAATAAACATGGTTATGGTAACTTTAATTTATGTGTTTTTTAATATTAGAAGCACCACAAAAATTAGTTTGATATTGTATGTATTTATTTTGACATTATTCATAAAATCAAAAATACAAAAATAACAAAAGAAATAAAAAAGTATTTTATTAACTTAAAAATACTTGCAAAAATATTAGTTTGTACATATGTGATTTGGATTTCACATGAAAGTTGTAGATCTAAAAAAGATACACAACTTTCATATTGAACACTTTTTTCATTTGAGCACCCTAAACATTTTTTTTATTTTACTAACTATTTTGGATTCTCTTAATTTCCATTGAGCCATGTGGCTTCACCTCATCATCCTACATAGCCGTCCCTTCTATTCATTCAACCTCTCTTCTCTACTGTAGAATATATCCTAATTGATGCCATCAGAGCTGCACACTCCACAACACTTCCCATCCATATGACGAAATATAATGATCTCATCAGAACCCTTCACCTACACCACCCACTCGACCATTTGATATGATGGCCACCATTTTGGGTACATGACATCTAACTTCTCTGAAGGTTATAATGTATTTTAAAAGATGCAAGATCTCTCCTAGTTGCGGTATTGGTACAGAAGATCTGCAACTGCATTAAATATTCCTACGAACTTCATGACGAGACAATGTCTCATTTGGCTCATGGTGATCGATTCACCAAATACATAGTTGACATGTTGAAGAGGTGGATGGATAGGAGTAATAGTCACCAAATCTCTCGAATTACGGGTGATGCTATACATTTATATGAGGTGATCACAGGGCAAGTGGCAAGTTCACAGAATCCTGTGCTCCCATGCAAACGCTATTTTTGGCACATCTAAATATTGATGTGGATAAATACACGGGCCCGTGGTACACATGGCAGTGCCAACTTGACATCTATGAAGGTGTCTTATACCCAATTAGTGATAGGAAAACATGACCAACATTTATAATAGAGAAAATAATTCCAGATCCAACAAGAATATGATCCAAGGATCAACGCAAATCAAAGCAGATTCACAACGAGAAGGATATCCGTGAGGATTCCATCAACAACAGCATGGGACTTGTCGTCAACTTGATCATAACCATCAACATAGTAGTCCTGGTCCACCAAGTAGAAGCATGTGTAGCTTGTATGGGGAATGTGACCACTAGGGTTGTCAGAAAATTATCAGGTTCGATATTCGCTCAGATTCAGCTCACTAAAATTTCGATTCATATTCGATTTGTAAATAAACGAATCAAACCTGAACATGAGTTTGGGCTCGATTAAATAAACGAATCGAACATAAAAAACATAGGTTTGCTCAGGTTCGGTTCGTTAAAAGTTCGATTATATACACACATACATAAATACATAAAAGTATATATACCTACATATTGTATATATACAATAAGAAAATACATTCTATATTACATAAGGATATTCACTTATTTTTTCAAACTCATCCAGTCATCCACTCCCTAAGTCCCTATTCCCGAAACCCCACAAAACCCTCCCCTGAAACTGCGATTTTCCCCTTTGAACAGAAACACATGCACAACATTTATTCTTAAACGAACCTTTAACGAGCCGAACCAATCCTGGGTTCGTTCGCTCAAGTTCGGCTCGTTTACACCCTAGTGACCACAATAGGAGAAAATGTCTAAATTGTACAAGTAGCAGTAGTTTATTTATTATTATTTACGATCTTTTGTTTACTTTTTCTAATCTATTATTAAAGAATTTATCTTACATTTACTCCTTAGAATAATGTATCTCGATTATTTGCAAAATGTCGCAGATAGAACTCAGGATCGTTGATCGATATGATCTTCATCTACATCACTCTCATAGAACCATGACTGTTTAGTTGGGAGATGTACATGGTTATTAAAACTGCACCGTAAGCATTTACCATGCTATTTCATTTTTTATCTGATGCATTTTCTTTCATGAATGCACATTAGATGGTGAAATGGTTGTGGTGTCGATGCTGAGAGGGAATATCGCTCCATTCCCACATTAACGAACAGATTGTGGCTCATGTATATATTGTGGGTTTTTGTGGAGTGATGCAGCTGGAATTCATATCACTAGATTACACTTGATCACTGCATTGGTGGAGAGATGGTACTTGGAGACTCATACTTTTCACATAAAAATAATGGGGAGATGACAATCACTTTGTAGGACATGACTTATATATTTGGACTGAAGATCAATGGACATCCTGTGATTGAATACACGCCGTCCCTTAGCTAGTTGGGACTTTGCGAGAGACTTCTTGAAGTGAGGCCTGAGAGGCCTAACATTGATGGTGCATGTATCCGCATGATGTAGCCTGTAGAGCTCTTATCCGTACTTCCAAAGGATGCCGATTAGAAAACCATTTTATGTCACACTCGTGCATACGTACTACAACTTTTAGGAGGCATTATCTTTACAGACAAGTCAAGGAACGAGGTATCCATGATTTACCTTCCCCTGCTCGAAGACATGGCTGTATGCAGATAGTTTATCTGGGGGTCTGCTTGCATAGATCTCCTTTACAAGTAGTTGTACATCGCATACAACGCAGAAGAAATAGAGATTTGTTGCCCTCTTATTTTACTACAGCTATGGGCCTGGGAACATTTTCCCCACATAGCACCCACTCTGCATCGGAGGCCTAATTGACAGGGGAACCCCTTAGGATACCGTTGACGAGTCAATTTTGAGGTCACTACTGAGCCCATACACATAGTACGGTCGTACCATGATGCATTTGACCTTCAGACAGCTTCACATGTATAAAATTAAGTCTACCATGTTGTTATACTATGAGTAGTTATACATGGTTTTAATATAATTATGTTCATTTACTTAGGTTTTTTAGACGCTTACACGCTAGATGTGATACAAATGCTTCCTCTATACTGCTTAGAACCGTAATATTTACATTTTTGAAAGAATTCCACTCATTCATTTCTATTTGGTCAGAGTTATATATTCAATATTGTGTCCTATGACAGTTTGGTGTAGTACAGGGTATCCCAAATCCATGCAACACATGCGCAAAGCATCACTCGATAGATCTTTAAGGGAAGATCAACATTGATTGGATCCAATTCCATTCCAACTTATTGCAAATGTAGGAGAACATGAGGGATTATATCATGGAGACGAGTGCTAGGAGGAGATGGGGTCACATACGACTACATGAGTTGGTACAACCGTATCAGACCACGGTTCAATTGCAGACACTGGTACATTACGAACTTTGTTGTAAGTAACACATAAAATATCCTTGCATTTTCAACAAATCAAGAATATGACTCAAGTCATTCTCATTTTCAGGTATCAATGTTTAGGGAGATCCATCTGTGAGGGATGACCCAGATCGTATGGCATTTTTGGCACTTGATTTTGACCGCTGACTAGCAGATGCCATCGAGAGACAGTTTAGTCATGGCCCGAATGACGAGGAGGAGGCTAGAGGAAATGAAGAAGGGGAATCTTCAGAACCAAATCCTACTGAGTGGGGTCCCAGATGGGGACATGTGCGAGGATGTGATGTACAAGAGTTGGAGGATGATGGCGGCGGCATGGCCAAGCATCTAGTTGTGACAATTTTCAGACTCCTTTTCAGGTCCATTGCACCCCTGGTAGTTCATCCACACCAGCAACCTCGGTAAAGGAGAGAGATCCCACTAACGCCGATCCTTCGCATTGCTCCCTACTGTAGGCACTTCATATGGACATTGTTGAAGTTTATGTTAACAACATATCTCAGATTTCAAGATTAACCAAGTTATCTAGATCTTGTACGCAACCCAACTGGAGCTCTAGGTGCCTCCGCAAGAACCCAAGGAAAGACCGGCAAAGCTTAAATTCTTTCATAGAAGGAAGCATGTGTGATTTACTTGTCTTATATAGTTCTATGTACCACAATGTATATTCGATGAATAATTTCTTCTTATATTCTATGTAGTTCTGTTTATCCAGACCAAATCTTGAAGTAACAATTTTATCTATAAGTCTTTCTACAATCAATTTTCTTGTGTGATATTATCATTCGTCAAGATAGAAACTCCAAAAATAGGGTACGAATTGAAATCAATCCAATTAATACTAGCTATATACATATAAAAAAAATTGAAAACAGTCCCATTAGAACCGTGCAACTCCATGGAAGGGGAGCTGCCTAGTTAAACTGGGAGCAGACAAAGCTGTGGGTTGAGGTCATGGTCTCCTTGAAGCAATGAATTCAACCCACGGATCTTTTGGGTGGGATTTTATTTTTTTAGATTTCTTTATATTTTTATATTTATTTATTCATTTAGTTTTATAGAGTATTTTTTATTTTCATAATTTTAATTTCTTTTTGTTTTTAAAATAGGATATATCTAATATTATAGATATTATAATTTATATAAGTAATATATAATGTATGAATATATAGTATTGCTTCTTATATTTTTAAATAAGTCAACATAAACAGAAGAAATTTTGTATTTTTTATATTTTATATGTTTGACACCTTTTTTATATATTTTTAAGATGGTTAAATGTAAAAAATAGTGAATATAATAAATATCCGAGATTGCTTTGGGTTTGATAAATATAAGTAAGTCCAAAATAAACCCAAGACTAATTTTAATATAGAGTATGTATAATAAGAAAATTTTAGAAATAGAAATATTTTTTTTAATTTTTATATACTTTTTGCTAATTTTTATAAGGACTTTAGGGTTTTATGATTTTGAAGTTTTATTTTTGTATTTTTAGTGATTTTTGGATATATGATAGAATATATAATAATGTAGATAATATATATTTTTGGAGTTTTCAGAAAAGGTTTTATAATTTTTATGAGTTTTTATATCCAGACAAGGAGAAAATACGTGTTTTTGTATTTTTAGAAATAGTAAAATTAGTTAAATGCCTCAATATAAATTATGTGAGGTTAAGCATGATATCATGTACTTAACATAATTTTCCCAAATATTTTCAGAGAAAAAATTTAACATGTACAAAATATAAGAAAATAAAATGCACCATTCAAAAGGACTTATTCGCAATTAAAATAAAGCAAACATGTATTTAATAAGAGGTCCAGATAATACAAGGGTACATTGTAAATATTACAACCAGGCGTGTGGGAGGTGTGCTCCTAATCATGCGGCTGGGGTGCGGCCACATGTATGCCACTTAAATCTGATGGCATGGAGATGACGACGATTTGCTTTGAATGAACGACCCATATTAGATTTGGGTCGTGAGGTTGATCGTTCGACGAATAGGGAAGAACAACTTCATGTCTTCCTTTGATCGGCGATCACTTCATGCTACAGCTGTCTCCAACCTTCCTAATCAGTTTAGAGGCTTCTTGGGGACGATCCACACATGCAGGAGGGGTCACAGAGGTCCAGGTCTCATCATAGGAGATCTATAAGGCATCATTGTCTCAGGCGACATGCAAACATATTCTTCCTTCGATTCGAGCTCTAGGGGATTCCTCGGGTCCTATCTCCTGTACAAAAAAGTCGACAACTCAAGGGGGAGTATCATCGACCAAAAATTATTAACAAAAGACTTGGTGACATAGAGTCAACAAAAGCAAGCACCGGATTGGCCCACCTCTACCCGAATAGTACAAAATAAAATAGAAAAAGAAAGAAAAATCAAAATAAATTAGTAAATGATTTTATTAAATAAATATGAAAACATGGAAACTGTTTATAATTTAATAAACTATTTTATATGATTTTTATTTATTTTTACAACATTATTTGTAATTTGTTAATATTTACATGTATATAAATGTATTTACCTACTGTTTTGCATATTTTATTTTTATTTAGTATTTAATATGCATAATATTTTATTTACACATTTTATATATTTCTAATATTATTTAATACATACTAACATATTTTTATTTTTATTTTTATGATTTTATTTACAAGTAAACATGAATACATATCAATACATTGTAGGTATAGTTTACATATATTTTATTTTATTATTTATTTAGGTATCTCCATTTGCTTTTTAATATATGTTGTATTTTTTATATGTATTATATAATACATGTAATTATTTAAAAATCTAATGAAGTAAAAAATACAGAACTAAAATATATTATTTATATATACAGATGCCCAGTACAATAGTAGGTTTTTGTATCTTAGTTCCGTTTTTTTATGAAATCATTAGATAGAAATTTTGATTTGAAACACAACATACATGAGTTTGATTTAATTGAAGTTCATATGGAATAGATATTGGTATGTGAAGTTCGGTTTATGACTTTTTCATATGTGTGTACAAGTTGCACTGTGTATTATTTTTATTGGTTATTATTTTTATAATCTCCTATATATTAATATGTACATGTTTCATGTTGAACACTTAATATTTGAAAGATGAATAAAATAATGTAAAAATGTCAATTACATAGTATAAAATTTTGGTTTTATGTGCAGTATTTGGGCCTTTATCTCCCTCTACTTTATTCCTTGTCGACTGATGTCACGCGAAATGACCACTCGGATAAAGGTGCTAATCGGTCGTCGTGTCCCAAGCAATCAAGTGTGAACAATCAAGAAAATTAGACCACCAATAGAGATAAAATCAATCAAAAATAAGCTAGCGGTCTCGCTATTTATTTAACCTGGTATAGCGACCAGGGTCGAATACAAGGAGCACGGATTGGCCTTCGGCCTACGAAGTAGTCAAAAAAAGGAAATAAAATAAAAGAATAAAATATTTTTTGTGGTTTTTAATTGTTTTATATTTTTTTGGATTTTTAATGAATTAAGAAAATAATAAAGGTTAAAGAACTACACACTTCAACAAATTATTAAACACACTAAAATTCAACCAAAAATTCAAACAAAAATGTTTTTATGTGTTTTATAATTTTTAGTATTTTTGATGAATTTTTGAGAGTTTTCTGATGTTTATTTAATTTTCTAAAAATCAAAAAGTAACTAAAACAGTAGGTACTGTCCAACCGAGCTAAAAGGGCCTAGATAAAATATCTAAAGGCCCTAAATGAGCTGGGAGGTAATTTTCCTGTAAAGAGAATAACACAAGGAAAATTTAGGCACCTACTTTATTGTTTTTGGATTTTTAATTGATTTACTAGAATTTTTATAAGATTTTGGGTGTTTTTCAATTTTTAGTGGTTTTCAGTAATGAAAATAGCCAAAATTGGCTAGAAAATCTAGCACAACAAAACCAACAGTAAACAATTTTTTTGTAATTTTTAGACACTATTTAATATTTTTTTGTGATTTTTAAAGTTAGACAGTGAAGAAAATAGATGTTTTTGGATTTTTAAAAATATCAAATGAAAACAAAAATGTCCTAAAAAATCCTCGAAAATTTTACACTATGGCAGGAGCCATGTGTCCAATTTTCGTTGGATTTGGAGGTATTTTGCTATTTTATTCAAAAATAAAGAAGGGGCACAGTGCACAGGGACCAAAGTGCAAATACCCGAAAGTCTGGGAGGTCTGGTGCAATTAACCCAGCGAAACACGTGCTACGCGCGTGTCTGGGGCACTCAAGGACCCAAATGTGAGAAAAATAAGTTCCGAGGGCCTTTTGGTAACAGGTACCAAAAGCCTAAGGGCTTATCTGCAAATCACCCAATATATAATGCCCATGCTCAAATGAAATACGCATAGGGGTATAAATGCAAATAATTAAAAACTTTCATTCATTAAGGAACAACCAGAACTACAGGGTATATAATGTAAAAAGCCCAAAAGATCACGTGTCGATGCACGTGTCAGACCACACACAGGGGCATATCAGTAAATAAATGCAAGCACACGGGTCTCTATGCAAATATCCCAAAACTAAACAACTACGCTAGGTATTTACAAGACTAAAAGCGAAATAAAATAACAAAGGGGGCCTAAGGGTAAATTACCCTTTATTACGCGGACTGCAGGATGGACGAGGAGACTGGGGATGAGCTAAGGAAGCTCTGGGTCTTCGCCTCGAGGAGCGTCTCCCTCCGAGGCTCGAGCTCCAGCTGGTGGCGGAGCAACGGCGGCGAAGCTCGCCGGATCGATGGAATCCGGTCCCTCTCCTCGCTTCAACAGCACGGGCAGTGAGCTGTCACTCTCACGCACACACCGGAGCTCACAGGGGGTGGAATCGAATAGACAAAGATGAGAAATGAGGAGGCGGAGCTGGGCTTTTATACGTGGGGATGATCCGGAAAGAGGCGCGCGGGTAGGGAAATCAAGAGCGCGGATCTCGATGCGGTAGCTTCGGCGAGGGTCTCGGGTGTGTCGTGAATGAGTCGGACCCGGGGTTTAGGCGAGAGGGAGTGGGGTCTGCCTGGGAAAAATCCGAGAAGGGGAGTCGGGCGCTGCAGACCCGCGAGAGGTGGTCCTGGGGGGGAAGTTGACCGGGCGGTCAACATCCACCAGAGCCAATAGGAAGCGGCCACGTGGCTAGATCTTAGAAGTGAAAATTAGGGTAGCTAGGGGCCGATTTAGCAAAATGTGAAAACATGAAATATTTTTATTTTATTTTTTTCTATTTTTTAGTGATTTTTAATTAATTTTTCAAAGTGAAAATAGGGTATATACATAGTAGGTTCATATATAGGTATATATACAATATATGGGATTTGATTTTTGATTTTTAATTTCTTATTTTTGTACAATTTTATTCCTATTTTATATTTTATTTATTTATATTATAAAATGAGGAATAAAAAGACATTTTTATTTTATTTTTATTATTTATATACATATGTGAGATAAATACATATATACATTTATATACATGGTATATTTACAAAATATTTTTGTGTTTTTAATTTTGTTGTTTTTATTTTGTTTTTGTTTTAATTGTTTTTATTTTATTTATTTACACTATAGAATATAGAATATTTACAAAAATTTTGGAGATTAATTTTATTTATTTATAAGGATAAATAAATAGGAAAGATGGAACTATGTATAAGGTGATCATGTACATGAATGAGATTTTTGGTTTCTTTTTAATTTTAAATTTTTATATTGATTTTATATTTATAAATATATACAAATATTTACAAGCCTATTTTTGTGAGGAAAATACTTTTATTTATTTACATAAATATTTACACACATGAGCCCCTATCTCCCTCTACTTTGGCTTTTATGCGGTCAGGCCCATGCTGAGCCCTCCCTTGGGTTAGGTTGATCAATATTTATTCTAAATATTTCCCTCTTTTTCTTTTTAATCTTTACTCTTTTATTTTTGCACAAAAACATGCTAATTATTAAACTTTATACAATGCATGCTTTTGAGAATTATTTGTATTTACATGAATATACATGCATTTGCAAAGGTTTTTGTAGCTAAAATATAAGAATAAAGAGTGATGAATGGGTATTCATCACCGACCAAGCCAATATTGACTTGGTCTCGGGGTTTACGATCATTCAGTATCTTTGATACTTCATTTATTTTTATTTTTTATATTATTTAATTTTAGATTGAAATAACATGTATATATTTATTAATTACATATTAGTATCGAGTGTCAATTTGTACAAGTTAGTTGTATTTACATGTATTTTGAGAGCATTTAAAGATAAAATGGAAGAATAAAGGTAAATGAATGAATATTAATTAGTAATGAGTATAAGTTTAAAGATGGTACATGAATGGCTTTGAGGGCTAATGGGATATTGATATCATGGTAAGTCATAGGTAAATAATTTCTACAACAAATATTATTGTAATCAAGTATCAACAAAAGTTATTGATTTTTCATTACGTTTTCTAAGATAATAATTTGTCTATATGCATGAACTTGTTATTGGTTCCCGTAATACAAATATAGTTATGTACATTGGTTATCTTGAAATCATATAGTTATTGATCCAATGGTTGGATCATAGAGGCTAGTGCTAGGTTGATATGTAATGAGTTAGTTGAGTACTCAACCGCACTGCCAAGTGACGATCAAGAAAAGATCCTCATCATGAGAGGGAGATGTCAATCCTTATTCTAAAGGATGACAACCAATCGACCTTTTAATGAAGGTACTTTGTATAATAATAGAGATTCAAAGGTGTCAGATGTGATAAGTCAAAGAGTTAACCTAGCAAGATCAAGATAACTACAACCTATCACCTATGTCGTATACTACTACGATATAGGCACACATCCTCTGACCAAAGGCATATGTGTTACTATGTATCTGGATATATACATTTGGTACACCATTAAGTTGATGACCTAGTAAGGTCTATACACCAACGTGTTGGTGTGTGTGTGTGTGTGTATATATATATATATAATTGCATATAAGTAATATAATCTCTCAAAGGGATTGTCCCGATTTACTATTTAACCAAAAGACATAAGTTCACTCACGATATATTGGGATAAATCAAATTCCATCAATGGTCTTCTTGTTTTGAAAGTGGACATGATTTGAAGGTATGGCATATGCTTTTGGAAAGCATATGATCAGTATCAACTCCTAATGATCAATGAGAAACGTATAGATATGATCATTTCTGAGGAAGTGATGGAATATGTTTGGATTTTTCAACTTACTGGACTAGTTATCCAGTATTAGTCAAAAAATTGGACATTTATCTGAATTAGATTCAGATACAATGAGAAAATTGGGTACGCTGACTGATATGATCAGACAACTCTGAGAGGTCCTTTAGATCTGGATATGAGGTTAGATCTCGTTATCCAAGTCACTATACGTGGCATACACAATAACCATGACCTTATCTCAAAGCATCGATAGAGAATGCACCCTATCTTTAAAAGAGTTTAAGGATTGGTTCATTAGAGACAAATCTAGGTATTGGGCAAAGAGAAGAAATTTACGATAATTAATTTGGATTTAGTTATACCGGACAACAATATATTGGATAGTGTTATCCACAATATTCCAGAATAATGGATAAGATTCACATTGCTTTTGGATATGTACAGAGAGGAATCTACGGCAATTAAATTGTATCTAATTATCTCATAAGATTAATTTTGATAATGCTATCCTCAATAATAAGGGATAGTGTGCATAAGATCGACACCATCCTGTTGAGACTTGATTGTGAATAAGATTCACAAATTTATGTTAATGTAAAATTGGATTCACGTTATAAAAAATGTAAAGAGCATTTACATTTAGCTTTGGACCTATGAATATGATTAATAATTTTGAATGGATTCATTGTAAATAATTTTTACAAATAATTTAAAATTATTTTGGTAATAATTAATTTTCAATCTTGGTCGACAAGTGAGAGATAGATTTTGATGAGATAAAAGAAAAACAAAAAGGAAAATTCAATAAAAATGGGGCATCCATGTTGGGTCCCTACATGAGGAGGTCCCCTATTTTTCGTGTATTATCTCTTTTTGTTTTTCTCTCGTTAATCATCTTATTGTTTATAATATTAGTAGGCGATAAATCAATTAAGTAGTGGATAATATTCTATCAAATTTTATTATCAAGTTGTTGAGGATTACAACTAATCCTAACAGATTGAAAAAATATAAAAGGAAAGGTAGAACCCAACCTTCCTCAAATTGAATCGGAAAACAACAAGTCCTCCTCTCTCTTTCTATGTTAAGACATCCCCTTGCTTCCTTGTGGATGTCTCCTACCTCAAGGTCCTCCTCTTGCACGTCTTGAACGTCATCTCTTTGAGGTCGTCATTAGGGTTTTGCTACCTGATTGATTCGATCGATCTCATATGAAGTATCTTCCTCTTTGACGTTTCATGCTATTAAAGAAGGAAGTGAATTTTGATTGATGAACTCGTAAGCAGGGAGATTCAGATCGTCTCGTTAGATTGGGTGAATCACACAATTCATCCTCAAACCCACAAGTGTTGTCTCCGTAGGATCAGACTTGAGATGTGAGGTCCCTTTGCTTAGAGACTCAATGATCATGCTAACCTATCAAGGTATGTTTTAATCTCATGTGAACGTGATGAAATGAATTGGTAATGGTTCTCAATCCTTGTAGTTTCATCTAATTTTTCTAATGATTCAGTGCTATCCCAACTCGTCTGACGAGTCTGTTTTGATCGGATATGACCAATCCTCATGCTTCTTGATGCGTGAGGCCGATCGCCTCCCTTTAGTTACAACCTCTCCCACTTATATTCATAATACCACAAAGTAGTTGTAAATGTAATACTCAAAAAGTGTGAAAATGAAATATAAATGTAGGGGGATTACTAATTGACAACTTTAGCATAAGCATTTTGGACGGTTGTCAACAAGTCCGATAATATCTGAACCCAACAAGTTGTCATTATCAATTTTCTCCAATAACTGTCTGGACACCTAAGCGTGTGATGTAACAAATGATATGAGAGGGAGTTCATGCCGATAATGGAAAGAGCTACTTGAGATATGTGGCCATCTCAACAAAGAGATAAGAGGAAAATGCTATCAAGAATGTGCATCTGTCATGATTACTGAAAATAAGTGATGCATCATATCACAATGACAACATCACAAACATAAGTGGAGGAGCTTCTAATATCCTAAACATAGTCCAATATCTAATACTCACAGAGTATGAGAATGCATTATATGCAAGGTTTTAAAAATCAAATCAGACGTCAAATCGGACATGTATCGGTTTTTGGTTTTTATAGTCAGACCAATGTAACCGATCGGTCAAACTGATGATGACGTCAGCAGTTCAAAAAAAGCAGAAAGGCCAAACCATTGTATTGTTGGTTTGGTTCGTACGATTCTACCGAGTTAAATCGGTATATCAGACAAATAAGTATGGAAAATGCTATATCATATTTTTCGAGGATTTGTTTACTCTTATCCTTCCAAGTTTTTCCAATAACACTTATACCTCTATTTTTAATGCAATTATATGTGTCCCCTATATGTTTACAAAATCAATAACAATGGCATTGTATTAGTACACTTGTGCTCCCATTATAGACCAACATAATGATGATGTTGTGAAATTTTTAAGAAAAAAATGGAGCACAAATGATATTGCTTAAAAGTTAGGGGTATAAATGTTCTTAAAAAACTCGAAAGGGTATAATAATCATATTGCATAAAATTTATATAAATACATATATGTGAGATGTAAAAAGTTAGTAATTTTAAAAGTAATTAAACTCTAAGTGTTGTTAATTTGTTGCTTCTCGTAGTATGGTCATGACAATGTCTTCTTTGCTTATTATTGTTATAAGTGGACAACCTCATACATAATGTGGGAAGATAGAGGCAATGCTCATATGGAAGGAAGGGACAAGCAATAATGAGTCATTGATACACGCGAAGGAGAAGAGATAAAAAATACTATACTATGGGTTAGAATGAGACTAGATTGTGAATATTTCTGAAAATGTTTGTATTTTGTTAATTTATTAGAAAGTATTTTTTTGTCAAAAAATGGGTGGTTGAACCGGTGATTTGGTTTAGTTGGTTTAACCGGATTTAAGCGGTCCAATCGGGTTTCGCTAGTTTTTATTTTGTGAATAAAAACCGATGATTGGACCATTTTTCCTCCAGATCTTGGTTTAACCGGTTCAACCGGCCGGTTCCGTTTTTAAAACCATGGTTATATGTGATTGCCTTTATTATAAAACTTGAGCTTAAGCTTTATGGATGGTTATCAATGGTAACATTCTGATGCAATCCTAAGTTTTCCTCGACAACGGTCCGAATACTTAAGCTCAATACTTTACCTTCCACCTAAGTTGCATTGTAGGATTTCTAACTAAGAGATTTCTAGATTTTAAATAAATAGATGAAGATAAAATCCCAAGTGGAGCTCTACCTGCAATAGAATTACGCCTTATTTCCAAATTCTTCCATGAATTATGACTACACTGAAGTCCAACGAAAATATATAATCCATTTTTTTCATTTAACACATGTTTGATTATACCCAAGTCGAACATCCGCTCACTAGATCAGATCCAATCCATCCTCAAATAATCAAATTTTCAGATAAAAAACTCACGTTTTCGACGGGGAGAAAATCCAGGTGACTTGAACAGAAGTGAAAGAATACATGAGTTTCAAAGCAGCCGGAATCGTAGACGTCAGTGGCAGATCCGAAAGAACAATATTATCCGCAACAAGAACGAAATCAGGTAGGCTTCATGCCCTGAAACATGGAATCCCAGCACATATTGTCCTCACCGTCTCCTCCCATCTCATCTTCGCCAAGCATACGGCTCCTATCACCGACACTGTCACAAGTACGGGCCACTCTGCAGCTGTGCCTGTGGCCGTAGGCAGCGATCCTCAAGCTCCCACCAGTGATTATCAGATTCCTCTGTCCCAGCAGCCCCATGCTCTTGCTCCTCTTTAACATGGCTCCCACAAACAACTCGTTGCTGGGTTTCTCCACCACCACCAACGTCGACAGCGCACCCTTTTTCTCCTCCCGCTTACCCTTCACCATCTCGGAGATCCGCCTCTTCGCCTTCCTAAACGCGGTCGTAACGAAGTGCGAAACGGGTCGGAGGAGGAGGAGCGACTTCTTGCTGTCGTTCTTGGCGAGCTTGAGGATCTCGAGGCGGTGCTTTGCAATGGTGATGCCCATGCTCTGAAGGAAGGGGTGGTCGAAGTGGGTGATGTCTCCCTGGTCGAGCTCGTTCTGAGAGAAGAGGAGGGAGTACTCGTGGACGGCAGCGGGATCGAGGGCGGATCGGCGCAGCCATGAATACCAGTCCGTCCGCTTCTTGGCGACCATTGTGGTCATTGCACTGTTGGGGAGATTGGTGAGGGAGGACAGTCTCGCTGTCTGGTCGGTAGTTCGTAGCATCGTTACAATCGCAAAGATTGGGGCGCCGTTAATTTATTACTATTTTATTTTTTATTTTTTTCTAATCTTTAATAGGCGGCAGAGATTTAGTGGGAGCGGGATTGGCCACTTGCAAATTTACTTTGGATCAAGTGTTTATATAACTCTCCCTTCTTACCTTCCGATCCACCTCCCCTACATTAATGGCATATTGATGTGGCCAGCAATAATGTCTTTGATTTTATACTTGGTGAACGATTCAAATTTCAATCTTTTTCAGTATATGGTTTGCCATACTTTTAACTTGTATCTTGTTCTTGGCGCCTATGTATCATAGTAGTTGATACATGTCACTTTTTCTTAAAAATGGCATGGCATGTTATTGCTGATATGTTGTGTGTGTGATTAGGGTGAGCATTGGACTCGACTCAATCCAACTCGAGAAAGTATGACCTGAGCTCGTCAATTTTTCGTAGGTTTTGGGCCGGATCGATGCCTACTTTTTTAGCAAACCGAGGACCCGAGCCCGACCCAAGGCCCGCATGATCGGGCTCGGGTTCGGGCCGGGCTCAACCCGCACCCATTTTGATTCCATGAAGTTGTATTTTGTTTCCAATTTATTTCTATCGATATAATTCATATATAACACATGAATATTGGATGCATTGTTATGATATAATATTACTATTCATAGATGAAGGAAATATTGAATATATTGTGACTATAAATCTATGTCCCCTAATTTGGTTCTAACATGATATTTTGAAATAAGAGGGTTTGGGCCCGACCCATTTCTACTTCGGGTTCAGGCATGGCCCGACCCAATCATAATATTTTTGAAATATGAAGGCCCAGGCCCGACCCATTTATACATCGAGTTCGGGTCGGGCCTGAGCTTTTGCAGGTCGGGTCAGGGTCGAGTCCAGGCCGGCCCGACTCATTGCTCCACCTATATGTAATAAAAAAATAAGTTATTATGTGTTATTATTGGACCAATTACATCAACATCATATTGCTATGGGAAGAAGGGGTGGTGATGGTTTGAACAATGTATTGTGGGTTGACATAGTAAGTGGTTATCAAGGGCAATGTGGTTGCATGTAGATATCATATATATAATTGGATCTAAAATACGAACATTAGATCAATATTCAACTAAATTAATTGAAAATAGAACTCTTCTAAGTAAGATCATTCCAATTGAACTGAACTAATAATCTAATTCAAGAAATAAATGTGCAGTTAACTTGGTTTATCGTTGATTAGATAAGATGCAAAGTCATTTGGAAAAGTGGAGTTCAACTGGTTCAATTTGATTAAGATAACTAAGCATTTTAGATATTCAAATAAACTTGATTAAGGTGGACAAATTGTAGTTTTCAGACATGTATTTATGCTCAAAAGCACAACAACATAATCAACATTTTCTAATGGTTGAGAACAATGGGGAAGTTTGTAGAAATATTTAAGCAACATCATAAAATGGACCAACATGAATAAATAATAGAAAATGATTCATGAGTTACCTTCTTCTGTCACAATTCAAAAAATCTCATGATGGAAATAATGAAGATGGAGAGACGACGTCGATCTTTTCTACCTTTATTTCTCCTTCTTTGAACCCCAGACCTAAAAACTCTCTTAAATGGTGGGGAGATTGGAAGGCAGCTCTCCGATTCTTAATTCTATGATTTGCATAATCGACTACTTTGTTTATTTTATAAGGCCAAGGTTAGAGGATTTAACAAGATACCGAATCCTATTGTAACCGACTCATAATAAACCACTAACCATCAACATGCGTCAACATAATTCGGTTACATTTATTCATTCACTCGATAAAATTCACATTTATCATCTCACAAGTAATTCATATGAACCACATATACGAGATTTATTCCAACCTTCTCCCACTTGGTTCCTATGATAATTAATGATAATATAATAACCTTAAGCGTGCCTTTTCATGAGTTTTCTGTAATGTCATTACATCATATACTTTAATAACATGCCAGTCACACGTTAAATAACTTGACACGATCCCTTTTATGTATCAACATCAATTCAATCTAATCACATGTAATCTACAAGAATAACATCTCCTTCTTTAATTTCATAAGAATGAAATGATTCATAAACATAAAATAAATGAGATTGTTATAAATATAATGAGTACCCAACAAAATGTACTAACTAACCTTTCACAACAAGGACTTCTTTAAAACACCCACTCTAACGACATGTTCGGAAAAAATCTTAAGTGTTAAACATTTAATTAGTGGATCCGTAATCATTAAATTAATACTGATGTGCTCTATTGACGATCTTTATTTTGAACTTCATCCTTTACTGATAAATTCTTCAACTCTGTGTGATTTGCACCCTAGAGTACTTATCAGAATAAGATGGTTGCAGTATTATCACAACAAAGTTTCAACGGCTTAAGGCTTAAAAATACCGCTGACATTCCCAAATCCTAATATAAAATTTCGTAGCCACAATCCTTGAACTGTAGCCTCAAAGCATGTTACAAATCAGCCTCCATTGTAGAAGCAACAATGACATACTGCTTCACACTTTTTGAGGACATTGCTCCTTCAGGTCGAGTATATGTCTGAGCACACATGATAGTCCCAACCACATATGCATAAGGAATCCCCTTCATTTCGTTATGTTCCAATTCATTCACTGGATATTAATCCAAACTAAATTTGTCCCCATCTGAATAGTAACAATCCCTACTGAGCACTTGTCCATCCAAATTCTTTACAAGACCTTTTCAATATATGCTTTCTAAAACAATTCTAACATTTCTTGTGATCGATTACGATATATTTCTATTCTAATCACATAGGATACCTCACTCATATCTTTCATTTCAAAGTTCTTAGAAAGATACTTCTTTTTATCATATACCAAACTCAAAGCATTCGCTGCAATAAAATATCATCAACATATAGAAGTATTATAATAAACCTGCTCCCACTTACCTTCATGCAGATGCACCTATCTACATCATTTTCTACAAAATCATAAGATATAATGCTATTGTTACACTTAATATATTATTGACAAGAAGCTTTTTTAATCCATATATTGACTTATTTGCTTTACATATTAGATTTTCCTTTCTTGTGATCCTAAAGCCTTCGGGTTGGTCCATGTAAACATCTTACACTACTCTCCATTTAGAAAGATGATCTTTATATCAATTAGATGGAGTTCCATATAATAATGAGCCACCAATGCCAAAATAATTTCTAATTAAGGAGTCATTCTTTGAAATCGGAGCAAAGGACTCTTTATAATCAATGCCATATTTCTAAGTAAAGCCCTTTGCAATAAGTATAGCTTCATTTATTTCGATGTTACATTCACAGTCATGCTTTTTCTTAAAAACCCAATCACACCCGACTCTTTGAAAACCTTCAGACAACTAAAAAAGATCTCAAACATTGTTATTGGCCATTGACTCTAGTTCTTCTTTAATAGTATTTGACCAGTTTTCAGAATCATTACATTTCATGGATTCATGGAATGAGCTTGGATCTTTATGAATGCTGAAGTCACATTCATGCTCAAGTGTATCGACTTTATAATCATCAAAATTTGTTGACCTCCTTGTTTTTCAAAATGTCTTAAAGAACCTTGCGATTGCAGTGCACTTGGTTCATTTACAATGTGTTCATTTAATGTTGGCTCCATCTCTTGATGTTCCATATAATTACGTGGAGATAAATCCATCATTGGAACATCTACTCTAGAAGATTTATGCATACATGGAAGTGATACTTTATCCCTACCATCTTTAATTTTCACATTACCTGATTCTTGGCTCCCATTAATGTTGAAAATCTCAATGAAGTGAGCATTACCACTCTCGATAATTCTTGTACTACAGTTAGGGCAATAAAATCTATACCAGTTTGACTTTTAAGGATAACAAATGAAAAATCCACTAACTGTATTGGGATCTAATTTCTTTTCATGTAGATTATATACTCTAACTTCCGCTTGACACCTCTATACATGTAGATATCTCAAGCTAGATTTCCTATGGTCCATAGTTTAAAAGGTGTCTTTTGAACTACTTTACTAGGAACCCTGTTGAGTAAATATGCCGATGTACTTAATGCATATGTCCACAAAGAAAGAGGCGGATTACCATTATTTATCATGATTCTTGGCTCCCATTATTGGGATTTAATTTCTTTTCATGTAGATTATATACTCTAACTTCCGCTTGACACCTCTATACATGTAGATATCTCAATCTAGATTTCCTATGGTCCATAGATTAAAAGGTGTCTTTTGAACTACTTTACTAGGAACCCTGTTGAGTAAATATGCCGATGTACTTAATGCATATGTCCACAACGAAAGAGGCGGATTACCATTATTTATCATGATTCTTGGCTCCCATTAATGTTGCCATTATCAATGAAGTAAGCATTACCACTCTCGATAATTCTTGTACTATAGTTAGGGCAATAAAATCTATTCCTCTTTGATTTTTAAGGATAACAAACGAAAAATCCATTAACTGTATTGGGATCTTTTTTTTTCATATAGATTATATACTCTAACTTCCGCTTGACACCTCTATACATGTAGATATCTCAAGCTAGATTTCCTATAGTCCATAGTTTAAAAGGTGTCTTTTGAACTACTTTACTAGGAACCATGTTGAGTAAATATGCTGATGTACTTAATGCATATGTCCACAACGAAAGAGGCGGATTACCATTATTTATCATGCTCCAAACCATTTCTATTATTGTACAATTTCACCTTCCTACAACAACATTTTGTTGTGTTGTTCCACATATTTTGTATTGCGCATAAATACCTTTACTTTCAAGGGATTTTGTAAATGAACCAAAATGTTGACTTGTCTCACCATGCCTTCCAAAATATTAACTACATCGATCAGATCTCACTACTTTTATTTTCCTATCCAATTGCCTTTCAACCTCATTAGTAAAGGCCTCAAGGACATTTACTGATTGAGTTTTTTCATGAAATATGTAAATATAACCACACTGCTAGAAATCATCTATAAAAGTGATAAAATATCTTTTCTCTCATGATGAGACATCAAAAAGGATCACATATATCAATATGTATCAATTCTAGGAGCTAGGTAGCCCTTGTAATTGGCTTCTTTGATGTGTAACCGGATTGCCTTCCCTTATTGCAATCTATACACAAACCTAGGTTAATAAAATCTAATTGAGGTAAACTTTCAATCTTAGTAAGTCTCAATAGTCTATCGTTAGATATATCGCTTAGTCTCTGATGGTATAAAAGAGTAGAGCGTTCATCAAATGTGTTTCTTTTTACAACTACATTGCATTCAATATAAAATGACGAATTAATAAAACTTATTATCAAGATTGAAATGATAAAGATAATTCTCCAAAATGTTGGAGCTGTAAAAGTACTTATTCATAAATATAGAAAGTGAATCATTAGAAATCTTGAAAGAAAATCCTAAACGATCCGGTCTACAAATGGATACAAGATTCCTAGAACATTTGGAAAAGTAGAGACATCCTTCTTGATCCACTTACATCCAGTATCCATGACCAATATGTATGTCCCAATTCCAATTAATATTTGCACCTTCATCCCGCTTCCCATGAACAAATACTGCTCATTTTCCTTTATGCTCGGGATTGTATGAAATCCCTGTAATATATAAGATACATGAGTAGTTGCTTGAATCTATGCATTAAGTGTTATCAGGAACATCTATAATATTTGCTTCGGAGCAATCAGAAACATAATGCATACCTTTCATTTTGAATAACACTTTTCCGTTTAAGGAAATCTTTTTTCATATACATAAACCTTCCTACAAAAGAAGCATTTGATTCATTTGAAATTGCTCCCTTTAGCTTTTATGGGAGTTTTCCTTTGTTCTTTTTCTTATATGATTTTTATTGTTGCTAGTTCCTATTGTACCATTTTCAGTAGCCATGAGATTCATCGAATGTTCTCTTATCATCTTTAATCTTCTTTCTTCTTGAATGAGCATAGCTTTCAATTCATGAAACTCTACTTATCCTTTAATGTGTTGAACTTTACCTAGAATTGTCTAAATTCAATAGGAGGGGAGTTTATGATAAATGGTATTACGAATGTCTCCTTGACATCTATCTCCATGATTTTTAATTTATTTGTGAGATTGAACATTTCAGTTATAAAATCCATCATGTATTGCACTAGTTGAATTTCTCCGTAGTCAAATCACTCATTAATGTCCCAACAATGGACTTATCAACTATATTGGACTGCGAGCACTTAATTTTCTTCATGAATTCCTTAGCATTGTTTGTCCTAGGTATTGGCGGTTTGACATTCTCTGCCATTGTTATTTTCATCGGACTCAAGCAAAGTCTATTCGACCTCTCCCAAGCCTCATAATGCAACTTTTCATCCTCATTATTTTTTTCTAATAGCTTGTGTCTTTTGATCTTCAACTAATGCATGGTCTAAATTCATCACTCCTAAATGGAATTGAATCTGTTCCGACCAATTTGTATAGTTGAGTCTGTTGAACCTGATTATAGGATTGTCCAATGTAAACAAGTTCATAACTGCTAAAACTATAAATAAAAAATACATATGCTTACAAACATGGTTTGAGGAATAAATTAATAACATATAAGCAGGAAATGCAATTCTATTTTTTCCAAAATATATTAATAATTACCTTTGGGCAGAATATATTAATAATCACCTTTGGGCAGAATATTAACATATCAATAGATACATAAGTGATGCAATTAGAAATACTTTAACGGGTAATTAATAAATCATATATACTTCTTGTTTTCCGTCTTTGGATATGAAACATAATATTTATCAATTAACCCCTTTGATGTGTATAATCATGGACAATGATCCACCTTAGGGTGATCTTGCAGTACATGATCATACTATTTCGATTATCAAAATATATGGTGTGTCATTGAATTTAATTTACATAAAAAATATGATAATCAGAATATATGTTCAAATTCATGTATAATTAGATAAATTTGATGACTAACTACTAATTGAACACAACAATTTAATGTATCAGTTAAATACGCATAAGACATCCTAAAAAAATTACGTATCTAATATTGAACGTTTGTTCCGGCCGAACTTTTACGAAGAGTCTGCAACTTTATCATAATTAATACCACTGCAATTTTGTCAACATGCGTACCTATAACTTTCGTGAAATGTCGAATGGTCATCTTTCCAGATAATGACAATATTCACGATTATCAGTTTAAGAAGAGTTGTAAACACAACATAATTATCTCAGCAACATTTCAAATTAACATTTAAATTGCTATGCTGACAATGTCGATAACTTATATCTTACCTTAAAAAGACTTCCGGTTACTGTCATTGTTGTCTTTCAAATACCTTCATTAATCTGTTTCTTTAAACTATTTGGAAGAACTAAACCATAACTCCTATTAACATTGAAAAACATATTCCAAAAACGGTTTAACAAAATAAGTTTCAACGAGTCGGAGAGAAAGAGAGAAAAAATTATCTCAAATGACAATAACGGGGGTTAGGCTTCAAACTGCCGTAGACCCATTTCCATCCCCTCCCCTTTTAATTTTATAAATAATCAATAATATTCATAAAGAGATAAAGGAAGTTATTTACAAGATCATGATGGCTTTCAATTACGGTAACACTTATAACAGAAGATTCATCAGTCTTAATCTCAAAGAAACTATTAACAAAATCTCATATTTCTACTAATGACGCGGACAATAATTGAGGATATAAAATATGATAGGAATAACTTTTATGGAATTTAGCATACATGAAATAAATCAATTTGTCAATTTTGCCAAAGCCAATTAAACGAAACCTGACTTTGATACCGTATTGTAGGAAAATTTTAAGCGCACCATAAATGGGATCAACATAAATAGATAATAGGAAATGATCCACGAGTTACCTCTTTTCATTGCCGTTCAGAAACTCTAGTGATGGTGATGATGAATATGGAGATGACGGTGATCTTTTTTACCTTTATTTCTCATTCCCTTAACCCTAGACCTAAAGACTCTCTCATGTGGTGGCTCTCTGATTCTTGATTTAGTGATTTGCAAAATAAGTCACCTTATCCTTTTTCTAGGGGTACAAATGGAGGGTTTAATCGGATAACAAACCATACTGTAACTAACTTCTGATAACCCATTATCTATGAACATAAATCGGACCAGCGTAATTCGGTTACATTTATTCATCGACTCGGTAAAACTCATATTGATCATATCAACAATAATTCATATGAACCACGTATACGAGGTTTGTTCTAACAAAGTTGACTAAACTAATAAAAAATTCGTATAACCCATCCTTACTGGTCAAACTTGACGAGAAAAATCTGTTGAAACATTTCTATTACGATAATAATCATCGTGCATGTTCAATAACTATAATATTTTATCTATGGAATTAACATTGTTGTCGAAATTATGCATATGATTTTTATCATGTATGCATGATCATTCCAAATTAATAAAAGCATCTGACATGTTATTTGAACTAGATAATTGAGTAAATCATACCAAGACTTGGATACTCAGATTTATCTATTTTATTGAGTCTATTTGTAATAATATAACTTAAAATATTTTGTACAAATCCTTTATACATGGGATCCACACTTAGAAAACTCATAAATATAAAGACCTCTTGTTGCTTCAATACACAACATATTATTCATGTACAATTGGTTATCTTATTGCAGCGATACAATTACTTTGCACTAGCATGCATTTGTATGTCTCTCTTGACCAAAATTTTCAATTACTTGCTTCATCGATACATCAATCTTTCACCAGTACACATACCTTACATCGATACATCTTTACATTTAATTATTGAATTTAAACACAAATTGACTTTATCGTATTTGGAAAATACATGTGCACCGATATATAAATGTTTGTTTGATAAGATAAGTTAGTCATTTAGTGTTACTTTAATAAGGATTCTTTCTATTATTAGGTAAGCATATACAAGGACCCCCATCTTCCATAAATAAGCACATAATACACTACAAATCACTCATTATACAAAGCCATTTAAAAGCGACTTCAACTAGCCAAAAGAGTTATAATGAAACTACTTTCTAATATATGTTCATCTACACAATTATGAACTTCATCAGAAGCCTTTGACTCCGAGTTATTTAGTTTGCGATTCATATTCTATTAAAATTTTGCAAGGATTTTATTTAAATACTATATATATCTTTATTTTTGATTCGAAGACCTTTGTGAAGACCTTTTGAAATAGAAGATAATCTCATTAGTAATATATTCATACCTTGAGGTGCTGTCCATAAATTCTTTAGTAGAAGCTAGATCATGATTAGCTACGTGCTTTGGTAAAAATGGAGTACACCAAAAGTACAAGTCAATAGTTTGTTTTTATAAGCCATGGGTATGAAAGGAGGATTGACCTCACACATTACCAAAACAGGGCAAAAACTCGAAAGCAAAGCTCCCAATATATGAGAAATATAATAACCATAGGAAAAGTTCTTGTAAACATCAAAAGCCTTCCGAAGTTACTTTCAGTTTACATTTACATTTTTACATGTTTACAATGCTGGTAGATCAAGATCATGCACAAGATAAAGCCCCAAGGTGGTGAACACGTCTGTTCGACATGGTTTGCTTGTTGTGGTTTGTTCTTAAAGCTATTTTGTTTTTAAATTGATCATTATTCCATGTAAACACCTATTCACTCCTTCTCTGGTGTTCATTCAACACTAGAGCATTCCATATTATGTAATTCAAGAGTAAGTACTATTCACCTAAAACAATGAGCTTAACCGATGTCAACAAGTATGCTGAAGGACAATCAACCAACTAACTACCCTTCTTCTATGGGACTGGATATATGCATTGAAAGGAGAAAATGACCATTTATTTGAAGTCATTCCACAATAGATGCCTCAATCAATAATATCACATAAAGAAATTCAAAAATTTAGAACTTCTTAAAGATACTAAAGAATACTCAACTATCGATGAAAAAGCAATCACCAAAAACTATAAGAATGTGAGAATTCTATATTATGCTCCATATACTAATGAAATTAATGGGGTATATCAATTGGAAACGACTCATTAAATATGGAGATGTCTTGAGTTAACTCCGGTACAGACCGACCAAGTCAATAAATCTATAGTTGGTATTTTAAAAATGGAATCCAAATTTTTCACGATGAAAGGTTATAAACATTGGAAGTTCACATCACATGAAAAGGAACCCCAAGCTCTTTATACAATTAGAGGATATCAAAGGGGGGTAAATTATATTTAGAAACTACAAGGTTTATAAGCCTTAATGATCCATTAATGCAATAAAAATTGTTTTATTTCATCATTTGAGTTGAATGTTCATGTTTGCACTTAATAAAAGGCTCCTTAACACAGTTAGGGTTATGAATCATGGCTATCTTGATATCATACATCTGTTGATGTAAAAAGTTAGGTCATAGGGGGCTAATGCAAGGTTGTTGATCTAAAGAGTTATATCAAAGACACAACCAGCATCGTCAAGTGATATTCAAGAATAATCTCCAGTTTAAGAAAGAGATGATACTCTTTCTCTAAAGACTAATTTCTAACTTACCTCTTGATGTAGGTTATTTGCATGTGAATAGAGACTCAAATGTATTGGATTAGTCATGTCAAGGTGTTGACTAGAAGTCAAAGGGTTGACCAAAATATCAAATACTAATCAAAAGCTAAAATGTTGACCAAAAGTTAAAATGTTGACTTAAAGTCAAAGTGTTGACCCAACAAGATTGAGATACTAACGACATGTTTCGTGTACTGATCCTTTAACCTAAGGGCAACTATACGTCTTTATGTCCAAGTATGCACATTTGGCATACCATAGGTTGATAACCTATTCAAGGTCTATATACCAGCATGTTGGCATGCATATGAGGAGATATACGATGTATGATCTCTCGAACAAATCATTTTTATACTTGTGAATCGGGAGACGAAGCTCACTCATGAGAGATTGGGATTACACCAAGTTTCATGGTCATTTTGTGTATGAAACAAGATAAGAACTCAGAAATATTAATATATGCTTTTGAAAAGCATATGATTGATATTCTCGCCTAACGATCGATTGAGAAATCTATTGATACAACTTTGAAGAAGATAGTCAAACAAAGGTTTGAACTTTGGATTTAGTTAAAGTCTTCTAGTTTATAGGATGCTTGAGCATTGAGAATACTCTAGGTTGATGTAATCAAAATAGATTATATACTATGTCTTCCATAACAAGGGAGTAATGAAACTAAGTGGATTTTAACAACTACATTTTGTGATTAAATGATTGAGATTTTGGATTAAATCTCAAGTTATTTAACTCATTTCTAGTATCCATTTTGGGTTCCAGATGGTAGGAAATGGACCCATTTTCCACTATCCGCTTCTATATCCAAATGGTTAGAACTGAAAATGGTAGGAAATGGATCCAAATGATTTGGATATTGGAAAAATATCCGACTGAAGATGTCTGAAGTGGTTTAAATCCTGACAATATATGTATATCTATTTTCCAAGTCATTATACATAGATTATATAATCTTCTTGACATCATCTCCAAGTATCCGCCAATGTTTCCCATTTTAGATCAGGACTCGTGCATTGAGATATCAATATCAAGATAATAATAGTTATTATCATGAATATAAATATACTGGAAATATATAAATATGGTTCACATTATTAGTTATTAATGAATCAGATTTACATTTAATTTTAGACTAATGAATTGGATTTATTTATTGAGGGGATGATTTGACATTTATATTAGGGTAGGGAGGGGGTCTAGAGTTTGGGGTGGTGCAAGGGAGGTGGGGTGTAGGTTGGGAGGTGTGGGGGAGTGGGGATGGAGATTGGGATCGTACGAGGGAGGCGCATCGGAGACTAGAAGGCACTCGACGGGGAGATTGGATCTTGAGGCAGCATGGTAAGGTGGGGCAGAGGTTGGGAGGCATGGGAGTCGAGGGCGGAGATCGGGAGGCATATCGATGATAAAAAGAAGAAGAAAGAAGAAAGAAGAAAGAAGGAAAGGAGATGGTTTGAGGGATAAGAAGGAAATGATATTTAAATTACCAAATAATGAACCAATATTACCTTTTTCGGATGGATTTAATCTATTTTAACGACCATGTTGATGGAAATTAACTATCGGATATGTAGCGTAAGAGTTAACAAGTTTGTGGGGTTCAATGATAATTATGATGTTAACATGATCGATAAGGTAATCGACAAAGTTCCTAAGGTTTGTAATATGAAAATTTATATATTTTGCATTAGATTTATGAATTAGATTCATAAATTGAGAGTTTGTTCCAATAAATAACCTAATTGTGATAATTGTAATTTAATTATCATATGATAATTGTTTTACAATATCATGGTATTTTTTAGAATTTAAATATAACAAGATATCTGAAGGTGAACGTCTACCATGGAGTCCATGTGTACATCCATTATGAGAGTCGTATTTGTTGTGGACTCTCTCTTATTTTTATTTCTTCACCTTGATTATTATATTGGCTAAATTGTTAGCTAACCTCTTGTGGGATTAGGATGCTATATAAGTGATGGCTATGCGGAACGGTTTGAAAAATATCTGCTATACTATTTAGTTTCACAACGAAATTTATGTTATGCACTGTATCGGTAGTCATACGATAAACACCTTTTTATACAATTTTGATTTGCTCTTTCCTTGTTTCCGTGATGTGCGAGTTACGAACTTCCTTAAAATAATTAAATTTCTGATTACATGATAATAATTTAATTTAAAATTATAGTTGCATCACACAATATATGTTGTGAAGACTATAAGGTGATGCAAACCCATCTTTTAGCCAAAAAAACTAGGTAGATATAATTCCGTGTTTAATATTTATAGGTTGAAAGAGATCATCTATATATGGTCATCACTAAATTTGGAGAGTCACTACTTAGAGCACTAAGGATAATCTTTTTTATAGTTATAACCATCTATCGTATCTTAACAATATTTATAATTCATGTTAGTCTAGGAAGTTTCATAATTTTCTACAATTTGTAATATATTCCTCTTTACGGTTTATTGCATGTTAAAAATTGTGTCAAAATCCTTTGAAATTATATAACGTTGTTACAATGTGATGACAGAACCAAGCTCCGGCCAGAGCTAACTCTACCGTCACAACACCCACCCATCCATAAGTGGCCGTGGGGCCACAGCTGTCACGCTCAACCCCCATTTCCAAGCCCATCTCTCGACACCACACCACCTCCTCTCCATCTCCACCCACCCACCACCACCATCCCGACCCCCACCCACTCCCCCCACCATCACCGCCACCAATTAATAGCCATCCCAATGCCAAACCCTCGCGCCACTTCCCCTTATCCCTTCCCACCATGAACCCATCTCCTCCGCCCCCTGCCCCTCCACTGAAGAAGAAGCCCACCAAGGGCCCGCCATGGAGCGACCTCGAGACCAGCAGCCTTATCAAGGCCTACGAGGAGAAGTGGTACTCCCTCAAGCGCGGCCTCCTACGTTCCCACCAATGGGAGATCGTGGCCACGGCCGTTGCCTCCCGCTGTGGCCT
The DNA here is from genome assembly GCA_037367405.1 of Ottelia alismoides. Taxonomy (NCBI): domain Eukaryota; kingdom Viridiplantae; phylum Streptophyta; class Magnoliopsida; order Alismatales; family Hydrocharitaceae; genus Ottelia; species Ottelia alismoides. Next base: position 54,787 of record JAZKJV010010097.1, read on the forward strand.
CCCCTCCCCATCCAAGTCCGGCATCCAGTGCCGCCACAAGATGGAGAAGCTCCGCAAGCGCTACCGCGAGGAGCGCCAGCGCCCCATACCCTCGCGCTGGCCCCTTTTCGAACTCATGGATCAGCTCGAGCGTGGCCCCCTTCCCATCTCCGCCCGCCCCCCTCCCGACGCCAAGCCCGACCTCCCCGAACCCGACGAGACCGATGCCATAGATGACGACGATGTAGACGACGAGGAGGAGGAGGAGGAGGAGGAGGAGGTGATCGTTTTGAACAACAGCGGCTCGAAGAAGGAGGGTGAATTCGTGGGAGGGGCGACGGGGAAGAGGATGAGGTGCGGAAGAGAGGAGGAATCATCGTGGAGGGAGGAGACGTTGAGCGAGCTCGCATCGTTGATGATGAGGTTCGACGAGGGATTCTTAAGGATCGAGAGGAGGAGGATGGAGATCATGAGGGCATTCGAGAAAGATCTGATGGAGCTGGAAGCCAAGCGGGCGGAGATGGCGTTCGAGTATCGGCGGTGCCTCATGGATATGGTGGACCGGACGTTCAGGTCGCTGAGGAAAGCCAAGAAGACGCCGCAGATCTGACGGTGGTGCTGTATGAGTAAGGTTCCATTATGATTAGTGGTTACTATTTTATAAACGTGTTGTCTGTTCTTATTATTTTGGAAAATTTGCATCTTTTATTATTTATATATGTGTGTAGTGTAGCCTTTGTTGTCTGTGGGTGGCAGCGAGGTAGTGATGGTGTTGCCCTTGTTGTGACTTGTGAGAGGGTGAATAACCTTTTTTTTAAAGCAACGTGGGGCTTACAGTGACCATCTATCGATACTGCAATTTAGGTTTGAACGTAATGATGGTGCTCATGAATGATCAAAAGGTGTCCATCTCCTCAATGCAAGGTGCTATTAGTCAACCCTAAACCAGCAAGATAAACCCATCTCGATTTTTTTCGGATTGGATTCAAGATCAAGGAATAAATAATTGCATAGCATTTAAATATCCTCTAATTGGATAAAACTTATCTTCAGCAAAATGTGTTGGACAAACTTGTCTTCTAAAAAATACTGCATGCTCAAGTCCTTCAAGAATTCCATCAAATATTAAGTGAATTCCATCAAATATTAACCGTCAGATACCGTACGTCTACAACACTGACTTAATGATTCATATCCAATCTACTCAATTCGTAATTACACAACAAATGAAGTGAATGACGGTTCCCAAGTTTGAATTGAGACGGAAAGGGACTACTCCTTGATCCTTGTTTGAAATCAAATGTAAAAGATTTTGGAATAAACATGAAAAAGATGGTGTAGTTCGATGACCTAGAAAGACGGAGACAGGCTCGAGGTGGGTCGTCTTGGTTGGATAAATTATTTGTTGTTCTTTATCTAGGTTTAGCTCAGATCTGGGAAGGGGAAGGGTGGCGGAGTATGGTTTTGCTCTGGTTTATGGAGGAGGGAGCAGAGCTCCGGCCACACTTTGTGAGGAATACGGGTTCGGATGCAGCAGAGGGAAAGAGTTGATTTAAGGACGTGTTGCAAGGGGTATCAAGCTGGGGTAGTTTGAGGGGACTAACTCCAACAATTACGGGTTAACTCTAGCTAATCTTCTATACACACACACACACACCATGTGATAAGAATGTTTAAAGAATTATTGGCATGCAATACATGTTGTGCAAATGAAAGAAAAGGCAATGCTGAAAACAAGAAAAAAGTAGGATTTTCCATTGGGATGGTGGTCTCCCACGAGATTGATTTCACTAGATTGATGCCATATTTTATGTTTACTTCCATTAATTGAGCTGAATGTGATGAAAACTTTGCTATCTCATGGACAGTGAACTGCAGATGCGCCCATAGACATACCATCCGATGTCTCCATCTAAGCTCCAAGATCCGTCGTCGTCTGGTTGCATGTGTTCCTCCCTATAAAACCAAATGAAAATCTCACCCATTCTGCAACACGAGCATAAAACTTGAGAACGTGCTGTAGCATACCCAGTAACTATACAACTTTCAGAGCTTTCTGGATGCGATGGTTCGATTTGTTATATTCCTAATAAGCATCCGTTTCAACATTGTTATGAAGCCACTGTAAACCTATGGTGCAAAAAAAGGAAAATTAACTTCCATTCTCTTGAGTATGGATTAATAGGAAGCAACTTAAAAATTTCATTGTGAGAACATCAAAATAGAATGTAAGAATAAAGAAAGATTAACGAAGACCAAGATAGAGCTTCAGCATTATTCTCGATTACATTTTCCATATAGAAACTCTCATTATAAAAACCATGCCATTTCTCGCCAGCCAACTTGGCTAAATCAAAGACAAAGCAGGTATCCTATTATTATCCGAGCTACTGGAATTGATTGATTTCTATAAATCAATCAATCAAGCCCCTTCTTGGATTCGTATGTGATTGTGTTCTTTTGGTCTCCTTCCTTGACCTATGTATTCTCTTAGCTATTAATTCTCTTGAGGTACTTTAGAGGATAATAGTGAGCGGTGCAGGATAGACCATGCGTGTTGCTATTGTAATGGATGTTTATTTACATTATTTTTGTTGCTATCGGAATGGATCATTTATATGTGATTATTATATACGAAAAAATTGATATATGTTGTTCGCAGTTACCACATATTTCATTCCAACATATACAGTAAGTTTTCTTTTTAGAAATTATTTTATATCTTCTCAATTTTCCACATGTTATTGTTCTAAGCAACTACGAGAAGCAATGATGATAACATTTAGTAGATGTAACACATAAGTATTTGTTTTGAAACTATGAAATAGCGAGGTAATTTGTTTTTTTAAATCTTTTGTAGCTATTTTGTATTTGAGAAACTTCAAAAAATCTGAGCCTTTACTGTATCTATACAGTTATTTTTCATTTTTCTTTTTGATATATGTCTACAATGTAATGCATCATTGTTTTCCCTGTATTTGATTTAGTGTTTGATTGTTTATGGTTTTTTGAACATATTTATCCTTTGAGCTGAAACATGTTTTCCATATTATGTAAATTACAACTACATCTAATAAAAACATGAGCTCCTACTATATTCATAAACTCACTTAAATAATACATGTGTGTTTTCAACTCTTATTTTCACTCTTTCAACCTAGGATGAAATGAAAACGTGCGATGGTAAGATTTCGTAAAGTTGGTAATCATTTGTCGAACAACAAGTACTTTAAATACTTCTTAGTTGCTTCTTTCATTTGAATTTACTCACCAGCTAATTGCAAAGTTCACAAACAATGGAATGTATTTCTAAAATATACTTGCATGGAACGGTGGTTTGAATTGTATTCCTTTTTTTTATTTTTTTACTACTATATGTTCAACTACCATAGCAATATGAAACAATTGCTTCTTTTGATGGGGAGGACTTTTATTTGCATCTTATTTATGTAGTCGGTGTCGTTGCAAGTGATCATTTTCAACGAGATTTTTATAAGGTATTTTGCAGCTACTTAGTGTTAAAGAAAAAATAATCTGAGTAAAATCTAAAGCTCTATAACGTTCTATAATTAATTTTCAATTTTAATTTTTATATATGTTTAATAGTGAAATATTGCCATTATTTATTCTAATATTAATCTTATGTTTGATTATTTGTCATTGTTTTGAAAACATCCTATGAAATACAACTACTTTATAGGAGAATCTTCTATATAATAGATATACACGTGTATCTGAATATATATTATTTCAATTAATTTACATATATTATATAATAATTTTCTCAACTTATAAGTAACATTTCAAAAATGTAATATCTACTGCCTTTTCAATTATACATTAATCCTATTAGTTATTAGATTTCCATTATCTTTTTCAAAAATCACGCGAAGCACGTGCAAATTGTGACATTCGAATCTAAATAACTCGAATATGACTCGATTATGATCCAATTGATCTGATAAAACTGTCTATCTACATTAAAATGATCTAAATCGGTCCATAAATCGTAGATCAGAATTTGTTTGGGATCAATAAATCAAAAATCAATTTTATCGTAATGCATGCCATCAGAAAAGTATTGACACAATTGAAAATCGTAAAAATAATCCGAGACCATCAGAAATTTTGTCTTAATAAAATAAGACAAACAAAATCAATCCTTCATGGACAGGAGGTCATTTGATAGTTTATAATCACAAAATTTAGTTGCAAATCAAGACCACATTTCAGGAATTTTGAGAATTCATCTTCGATATGAAGTATATGAATATTGTACTCTTTTTTATCGTCATTCAGAAATGATCAAAATGAGCTACTGTACGTCAGAATCCGAGACTTGAGGTACGATTGGGTGACTTTGGTATTCCAAATGAGAAGAGACAAATAAAAAAAATAAATATTTTTTTTACAGAACATCAACAACTGCTGTATTTATTTATTTATTTATTTATTTATTTTGTTTTCCTTATTTTATTTTATTTTATTTTTTGTTTCTTTCTGACCTCTGTCTTCTTTTTGTGCAAGGGACCCGATGCGATGGAGTGGCTGCATAGTCGACCAAGCATCTCAGGAGCATTGGAGGCTGGTTTTTCTGGAAAATAAGCCGACTGAAAGAACACATTAAATTTAGGATCGAGTTGAGTCGTGAGAGAGTGTAGAGTCTAAGATTTTATTTTCTACATTTATTTTATTTTTATATTTAATTTGTAATAGTTACACATTTCCAGAGGATTTCGTTTGGAATCTCGTGTGTGTACTCGACCTATGGACACTTGTTTTTTGTGGTGTGTCGAGACCTATTTCACTCTCCTGTATGGGTGGGACTCAACTTGAGTGGCTCGTAGGTTAGACCTATACAAACAGTTCTCAGACCTTTTATTTTGGTAAAATATAATTGCTTATGCTCGTAAAATCTAGGATCACATATTTGCACATTTAATTAGACGCACTTAAATCGTTATATTCAGTCAAATTAAATTCACATTCTTCCGAACTAATAGAAGTACAACTAGGGTTGGTTTTATCGTCTGCATCCATAAAGCATAAAAACTTTTCAATTTTTTATTGCATCCCGCATGTAGAGAGCGAGGATCAATGTATGTCTTCTGATGTGGGCATGCATCGTTAATTTATCATTGCTTCGACTTTTCTCGACACCCTTCCCCTTGGTTTGACAACTTAGGGTTAAAGGAAGTTGGGGCTGTACGTTAGACATGCCTTTTGTGATGGATTAAATTCATTCAAAATCAAAATTAAAATTAGGACCGCTACTACAACTTTGACAAAAAATTGACTAAAATTAACCATTGTTTTTGGGAGAGAAACCTCATTATTGTACGTAGGTACTACCTCTGAACACATAGGACAAGGACCAAGGGTTTAAATATCGATTTCGGATATTGTATCGATACCCTGTCAATACGAAATTTCACCCATATCGACCACCATTTGTGAAGAAATGACCCGAAACCGCCCTCATATCGCCATTTCTCTTGAGATTTCGGTGCCTTGTCGAAACTGAAATTTCGTCGAAATTTCGCGAAATCTGAAACCATGATAAGGACGAAGCCACTAAGGTTAGAGCTCAAACCTTGGATTTCCCCCCCTAAGTCTCCATTTCCAACTCTCATGGATTCGGGAGTTGCAAGGTCTTGCCTTCGACCTTAGATTACATTTTGATTGTGTTAGCCTATACGTTTCCTTTGGGGTGTAATGAATCCATGATTCATCATCTCAATCTACTGATCTTAGCAAAATCCCTAAGTAAAATCTCAAATAAATATCCATAAAATCAATAAATTAATAAATCGACTCTTGTAAATAAAATAAACTAAATAATACATATTATATTGTGCTAATAATAAAAAGTCGCAAAATAAAGGAGTTTTTCACATGTAAATAGCCCAAACTTTATGTATTTTTAACAATTTCATTTCAACTCTTTTTCAGCTAATTCTTTCTCTAACTTATTTATACAAATGTATAGAAAAATAAAAAATATAAAATAAATTTCACCTCAAATAAGTACTCCTCGATCCCAAAGAGAAAAAGCCATAAAGTCCAATTTCCCGGCCAAATTCTCGCTCCGTTTGAACCCCAAATTCACCAAACTCACTTTTAAAATTTAAGTTAGAAAATTATATATTCAATGAAAATGGTTTCATTAAAATCGGAGCTCGTTTGCAAAAAATGGATTATATTAATACAAATATTCTTTCTTCACATTTTATTTTATTTTTCTTAATCATTAAAAATCAAAAAAATATTGTTGTATTGTATTTTTATTTCCAGTATTTTATTTTTTTTATATTATAAATATATTTTATTAAAAATACAAAAAATTTAAATTAAAAAGTATAAAAAACATGTATATATTGTTTGTCTTGTTTTGTAAATTCCCCACTCTTTTTCTTCTCTTTATTTTATTGTATTTTAGTAGCTACTTTATTTTATTTTCTTTCCATTATTTTTCACTACTCTTGACTTGACCATCGTGCTCTTCCGATCATTTTCTCTTGTTTCGAGATGGCTGACTGGAGCATTTTTTCTGCGGATTTTGTGGATCCCTCGTTCACTCCATCCAGTCCCCCTCACTTTTTCCAAGAGGACTGTGCTCCTGACTTTTGTACATACCCTCCTCAGCCACAGATTCATGACTCAGACTTTTATCCACATCCACCTTCATATTTTCCACCTTCACATCCATCCGAGACTGATCTCTTGGAGTCACCTTTCATGATTTCCACAATTGAGACCTTGAACCAAATGATTGAGCAAATGAATTTGAGGATTTATGATCTTACTAGTTTAAATAAGAACTAGATTGTCGCTCCACTATTTGAGGATATGGACTCATTTGAGGATTATCATGAGAGTTTGCAATCATCCAAAATACAAAAAAATGAGCAAAATTTAAAAATTCAAAAAGAGTTTGGGAGACATATGGTTGACTCAGACTGTGAGGAGTATGCCCATCTGCCAGATCCTTTGACCGAACATCCACTCACACCCTATCCCTCCTTTGATCCTGAGGATGCTACTGTACAGACTGCTCTTGGCATTCCTTGTGTATATGTGATTCCGACTTCCTCCCTTGTATGGAGAAGGTCCAAAAATTCAAAACAGTGTTGACTAAATCCGAAGCGGTGGCCTCTATTCATGAGATCATTGATACCGCACTTCGCCAGCACATGATCCAATTATCTGCTCCTCATCATAATAATAGAAAGCAGAGGAGCATATCTGAGCATCATATCTTGACCATGTTCACTGCCTATGTCATCGCCCATCGTCCATCTTCAAAGGAACACTGCCATACCTCGCGTGAGTTGCACCATCTCTGACCATTTATGTGATAACACTCTCCTTGACGGCAGTGCATCGATCAATATAATACCCTTCTCGTTGGTACAATCTATTCATCTCGGGCCTCTCAATAAAACCAAGATGATAGTGGAATTTTCTGATGGATCAATAAAAAGGATGAAGGGTATTCTTGAGAACATCGTCATTCTGATCTAGGGCATGAGCTTCATGTCAGACTTCGTTGTCTTGCCCATGGAGACCTCTACCCATGTGGAGTGTCCTCCAATCATCTTGGGTCAACCCTTTCTCGCCTCTGCTAGAGACGTTATCAACTACGGATCAGGAGAGATTCGCTTCCGTTCTGATGTCGGGAGCGATGTGTTGATCACCACACCTACCACCGACCAGAGACCCGCATCCCACGAGAATGTGCCTGTGTTAGCCAACCCTGAGGCCTATGATCTATATGCGGATATTAGAGAGACTTTCTTTCTGACCGATGATGAGGCCCAGGATTTCTCTCCAAGGAGGAAGACTTGGAAAACATAGACCTTGGAGTTTCTGCTTCCTGTGATTAGCGATGCATTGATGACATCCGTGAGATTTACACGATTAGCACCATTGAGCGGAGGGCATATATTGATGAGACAAAGGTCGAATTTGTCTTGTTGCTTTCATTCAGGAATTCCAGGCCTTTTGATGAAAATGATGATCCGATTGAGACTATAGAAGACGAACATAGTTTGACTACGTCCACTGATGAGTTCATTCCTTTTGGTTTTGACTTAGATGAGACCTCGCAAGACGACTGTAACTCCACTTCTCCCGATGATGAGTTTGTCCCATTTCACTTTGATATCAATGAAACTCCCAAGGCCAGACCTAGCCAGACTACTTCCATCGACCCATCTGTGCCTCTTCACCCTAGGGACACTTAGGATTTTCACCCGATCGACCCTGATCGGTTTGTGTCATCTGAGAACCCCTATGTTGACTGCACCCTGCCAGATCTATTCCTCAGCAGTCCCGCAAGAAGGATTCGCTTTTAACCTTCTTGATCCTTTGTATATCCATCCTGTTGTACAACCGCTTTTGTGTCCCTCTGTCCATCTATTGTTTCGCTCATCCACCCCATTCTCGTGTGTTCCTTTCTTAGGGACGTACCTTTTCCTAAGTATAGGGGTCTGGACGAGCCGAGTTGTCTCTTGTCATTCCGTTTCATCACTCCTGTTGTCTCCTATACTCAGGGCTTCTTTCACCCTAAGTAAAGGGGGATTGTTGTGTACATCCGCTTCTATCTTGTTCCATCTTTTGATCTCTTTTCTTCTTTTCCTTTTCTATCTTCTTTTTCTACTAAAAATGTGTCACTCCTTTTTGTTAGTCTTCTATACTTAGGATGTACTTTGTCCCTAAGTATAGGGGGGTGTGCACCCGATTTCTTCCATTATTTGATCCTCTCCATTGTCTCCTCTTCTTGTCTATACTTAGGGATATCTTACCCTAAGTATATGGGGAGACAGTCTGAGTACGATCTTTTATTTCCTCCCTTGACCCTCCTGCTTTGTGTATAGTCTGCTATACTTCGGATTATTTGATCCTAAATATAGGGGGCGATCAACTTCTCATTCGTTCATTCATTTCTTCATTTGCTCTTTATCTTTAGACTTTTCTATACTTAGTACGAGTTATGTCTTCTTTTTTTCTCTCTGATCTGTGAGGACATAGCTCAAGCTAAGTATAGGGGGTCATATATACTTTCTCCATAACTTGTACTTTCGTATTTTTATTAATAATTATGGCTAAAATTTTCTTAAAATTCATTAAAAAACTTAATACGAAGATGTTGATTATTCCTCAAATTCTTTTTGTATTTACAGATTAATAAATCATGTAAAATTATTTTTTGCAAAATGTTTGAAAAATAGTTTAAAAATTCTTTTGAAAAATATTCTGAAAACTATTTTGAAAATGTTTTGTTAAATATTTTCAACCTTTATAAAAATATTTGTTTCAAATTTTTTTTTCTTTATGTGAAATAAAAATGTTTGAAAAACTATTTGCAAATGGTTTGGTAAAGGTTGTGATATATTTTGAAAATCTTATCCACTGTTTGAAAAACCTTTGCAAAATGATTTTCAAATGTGTGTAAATGATTGTAAAAATTCTTTGTAAATTAATTTGGACTATAGTTTTCAAAATTGTTTAAAAAACTTTTTTTCAACTATGCTCGAGGAATATATGCATTCACATTAAAATTCTTTATATATATATACTATAAAATTGAGCACTTACCCTTTGTAAATTCCTAAAAACCTAATTCTTGTAAATATAAGATGCATCTACCGTGTAAATATTTTTACCTAGTTTTTATCCAAAACCTTTTCTTTTCTCAAAAATTCCCAAAAAAATTTGCAAAACTAAATATCAAAAATATTTAAAAAACCTGTTTGAAAATATCAAAAAATGCATATCATCATCTTTTCAAAAATCCATAAAAAGTTTAAAATCTTTGAAAATTGCATCACAAAAATATTTTCTGCATAGCATTTGCATAGCATTAGCATTTTTCGGATGAGTTTGATAATTGAACAAGTATAAGTAAAATCCGAAGATTGAAGCTTGGTTGGACCTTAAATCTACCTAATAATATGAACCTTATAGGAGTTGGAATCGAGGTACTTCAGACCTAGTTGACCTAATTCTTTGAGGATCATGAGACTTGGTTCGATGGATTCTTGACTACCTAAGTAGAGTATTTCGGAGCATACACATGATTCTTGTTGATAATGACCTAACTTGGAGACATGCACATTTTACTTGGCTCACCTTAGTTGGAGTGGAGAGGGGATTGGATTTTCCGGTATGAGACGTACATAAGTGGAAACATTTGTCCCTCCTCTAGGGAGGAAAGTACACCCCAACCTGTGATGATGAATTTTGAATAAAAGAGAGTGTGGGTTGCAATAAAGCTTCAAAAGAGGGATAGTCTACTGGGTCAAGAGGAAAAACTCCTTATGTAAATGTTGATGTATATAGTATTTTATAAAAAGAAACAAAAAATAAAAACTACAAAAAAGTGGACATGCCTGAATAAAAATAAAATGACTGCCGGAATGTACATATTTGTATAGTAAATAAGCAAGCTTGAGCTTCAAAGTCAAATCATGTGAGCCTGCACAGCTGGATGACTTGACTATACTGGTCCTACATCCTAGGATAGGTAGCTCAAACTGGCTACTGTCCATTCTTCTCTTCATTCCCTCCTCTTGATCTGGTTGTCACTTGAACTTAGAAGGGAATTTCCCACTCCTCGAGGAATGAGTTATTGGATTGGGGAATCATTGGGTTGTCATACTGGATAAGTTAGTTTCTTTGTCATTTCAATTGGGGAGAGCCACCATCACTTACACTGTACGAGTCAGATTCATAGTCATAAGGGTTTGCGTATGAGTTGAAATATTCAGACCTGGCTATTGAGGAGACTTGAGCGAGTTTTGGGATTCTCGAAGGCTGTTGGATTTTCAAATCCGATTCCCATTAAGGTTCCACCCGCACTAAAATTCTAAAGGTCTGACTTAAGCTCCAAACTTTGATTTTGTGAAGACAAATTTGATGATTAAATTTAATCCATTTTCTTCTTTTTTCTTTTCTTTGTTTTTCTTTTTCTGCACTTATTACATAAGTGTTTGCCAGGGACTAGCAAAGTCAAGTATAGGGGGATGATGAATCTCTATTTCATCATCTTTTTTCTATCATTTTGATCATAAAAACCCTAGTAAATACATGTAAATACCCTTAATTTAGGTATTTTATCATTCATGCATTATTGTGAAAATACTATATAAAATATGATTTTTAAAGATAAAATTATAGACTAAAGAAAAGAAAAAGAAAAATAATAAAATATTTAAAATATTTTATGACCCGAAACCCTTACCTAGGCAGCTTGATGACTAGGTCGAATAAGGAATAAAGTAGGGGGAGGATAAGGGCCAAAAATCATAAAAATCTCTTTTATTTCATTCAGGTTTATTCATTTTGAGACTGTTTTTTAGTTCCACTTTTTATACTTCAAATAAAGAAACTTTGAACATAAAAGTTGTATATAACTAATATAGAAAAATACAAAATTGATTTCATACAAAAATAATGTATAAATAAAAAGATATGATCTGAATAAGATTCTAAAATCCCAACTTCCCAGACCCATATCTCTCAAATAAAAACTAAAATATATATCAAAATAACATTTAATTATATATAAATATTAATAAACTATTTAATGTAGGTGGTTTCATATTTTTTTGGAGTTACAATGTGAAAGTTAGGTTTTGGACCCTTATTATATACTTGTACCGATTAAAATAATCATTTTATTTATTATTCTATATTTTATAATTTTATATTTTTATAATTTTGTAAATATTATTTATAATATATATGCACATATAAACTAGAATAAAAACATAAAGAAAACCTTAAAATAAAATAGTTGTATAAAATATATAGATGAAATACCTATATCTATACCTATAGAATTACTAAAGTAATAAAAATTAAAAATACAAAATAAAAATAAAAGATTAAAATACAAAGATGAATATACATATATATATATATAGCCTTAAAAGGTAATTTCTAGTTCTAGATTTCAAAAAAATAAATAAAAATCATAATAAAATACTTTATAAAATAATAAATATTTTTATTTTATAACCTTAAATTAATAAAATGATTTATTATTTTTAATCTAATTTACAAATAATTTCTCCAGGCTTTTTCTAGTTGACCAACCAGGAGCGTCGAAGAGTTAACCGCACCTTTATAGAAAAATACATCACATTCACGTTTACGCATTTTTGCTCCGATCTACCTGCTTGTTCCCTGTGTTTGACACTTTACACATACTTGCAAACTATACGCATCTTTGTTGTAGAGTTATAATAAATTTTAACTCCGTATTTACTTTCATTGCTTGATTCTGAATTGTAGGTTGATTGTTGTTTGAAGTAGGGTTTCGTGTGAGGTCAACTCAATGACTGTTGATTCGTCTTGTGAATTAACACGACCTCCGCAAAATCCTCTTCAACAATATCCAACTTAAGGAAGTACGAGCACGACCATCGGCACGTCATCAACTACGAGAACCTTGGCGTAGAGCCATACTTGACATATGAGGAGAGGCAGTACAAATACTCGACAGTACTATGAAGAAGCTTCGCAACAAAGAGATTCCCTTAGTCAGGGTGCAATGGCACCGACATGGCATAGAAAAGATAACATGGGAGATTGAAGCAAATATGTTGATACGATACCCGCAACTCTTTTCAACTAATTGTCAAAATAAACCCATTTAATTATATACATGTTGAAAGAATATGGCTTATTTTCCCTTTGAGGTATTTATGGGTTCAAAATCCTTTGTGGTTTTTATGGCTAGATAAAACTCAGATAAAACAATTATTGACCTTGACTCGAGTCTTGAGGATGTGTCTTCTTTTGAAGTTTTTTATATTTGTGACATTCGAATATGAATAACCCGAACCCTTCCCGATTTTGGTCAAATTGATCCGATAAAACTATCAATCTGTATAAAATGATCTAAATCGATCCATAGATCGTAGATCAAAATTTATTTGGGATCACTCGATCATAAATCGATTGCATCATAATATGTGTGATCAGAAAAGTCGTGACACAATGGAAACCATAAAAATAATTCGAAACCATAAGAAAATTCATCTTGATAAAATAAGACCAACAAAATTGATCGTTCATTAATCGGAGGTCATTTGATAATTTAAATCACAAAATTTAATCGCAAACCAATACCATTTCTCGGAAGTTTTAGGAATTCATCTTCGATCTGAAGTATATGAATATTATACTCATTTTGGTCATCATTCAAAGACGGTTAAAATGAGCTATTGTACATCAGATCTGAGACTCGAGGTGTGAATACAGGTGACTTTGGTATTCCAAATGATAAGAGAGAAATAAAAAAAAGTAAATAAATGTATTTTTTTTTACAAAATAGCAACACCAGCTGTCATGGGTCCTTCCAATTGGCCCTTCTCCCTCCACTTGACAAACTCCTAAACCTTTCCCCTTCCGTACTTATATTTTCCATTTCCCCCAAATATCTCCCAAAATTTCCCCCAATTATTCCCAACCAAAGGGGAGTTCCAGCCTCCTCTCTTGCAGAGCAGCTCCATGCTGCTAGAGGTGCTAGGAGTAGGGATGTGCATGGTTCAGGGGTTTTACGGCTATCCGACCCGATCCGTATGGATCGACCCTAAATCAATTGTTATCCAAAGAATCACATCGGATTGGGTATCCAACCCTATTTGACCTGTGACATACGGGGTTCCGATCCTATAGTCTGCGGATAATCATGGGTCAACCCATCTCATAACTCCTTCAATCAGGATGATGTCTATGGGTCTACCTAGATGGTATTCATTAGGAATGCAAATGGACGGATACTGATATGGGTATATGTGTTACCATATGCATTATTATATATTTTGCAGCGTCACTTTGATCTATCTGTTTAATTTTGTAGGCCTTTGTGGACCGTTAATTATCGGTTATTTGAGCTGAATTGTCGAGGATAGTGCAATATTGATAATCAATTTAATAACCATCATTAGTTAATTTGCTTTATTTTGGATGACATAATACGATCAACTACTAAATTTCACAACAATATTTACTAGCACTAAGATGGAAATATAGCAAAGAACATTTTTGTCCGTTTTCATATCTTCAGCAGTAAGATATATAATTATTGAATATTATTTGTTACTTAATTTTTTTAAAATCACATGAACTTTGAAAAAAACAAATCGTATTCGTATGTAGTCTTTATTCGACATGTATTTAAATTTCATGTTTATTGGATCCATGTTTCGATTTCACTTTTTATTCGATTCATATTTGGATTACCTCTTTATCCGATATGTGGTTGGGCCCGCTCTTTATTCGATCCGTGTTTGGATTCGATAAATATCTGATTCAGATTCGTGTCCATATTTTTTAAGGATATGATTTCCTTAATGCAAATTCGAATCATATCCGTATCCGATTCGTATTCGATAGAGATGAAGCGAATATGGATATGGAAATAGGCATATCTGATCCGTACCCGATCCGTTTTTATCCCTAGTCTTAAGCACAACAAAAACAGTTAAGATTTATGTCTGATCCGTCACCATATCTGACCTGCAAGCAATCGATAACAATGCATGTTTCGGCAGCGATGTTTGGGTAGGGGTGGGGCTCCTTCGCCCACTACTTTATTTCCCATATTTTATACGGAATTGCCGTTGAAGATAATATTTTTTTAAAAAATACTAATTTAATCATAGTTAGATAAATAGGAACGTGGAATTCGTGATTAAGAGAAATTTTATGTTTGAACATTGGAGAAGTCGAAATAAAAGCCCATGCAAAGCGGTATCGATATGAAATTGTCCCGTTCTATATCACTATGTAAATGTCAAATTGGTATATCCGCGTACCATCTGGCATATTCATTTCATACATATTTTGACTTCGGACATTTAAATTTTAAAATATAATCGTAAATTTTGTAGTGTTTGACTTTTTTTGTCATTTATATTTTTACACGAAATCCTATTTGGAAGCTTTATCAAATTTTGTTTGGCTTGCATCTAATTCTTTTGGATCCGCGGATACCCACGAGTAATCCGATATCTAATGGGTATTCAGTCTAATGGATAACCATTTTGATTGGAGCGGATTGATCCGCTGATCCAATATCATGGATCGGATCGAGTCAACTCTAAATGGAACGGATTTTCGTCCCACGAATACCCCTAGCTAGGAGCCCTTGGCTGCTGCTCTTTTGGTGACAGTTGCTGCCTCTTTGGCAGTTGCAAGATGCTGCACATGCAGGCATAACTGCTGCTTCATGCAGCCATGTGTGTTGCATCTTGGAGCTATTATCCTACGACACTGCAAGCTGCTGCAACTAAGTCTCTTGCTGCTCCAAAGCTTTCAATTAGAGCTTGCAAGTGATGTTTCTTCAACCATTTCAAGTGGCTGCCAAAGCAGCCCCAGCTGGAGCTCTTATTACTGTTGCTATCCAAGTTGAAGCTTGCTGCTGGAAACGTCCAATTCAACCCCTCTTTTCCCCTCTTTTAGTTGTTGTCCAACAACTAATCTTGCTGCTGCTGCTGCTGCTACTACTAATTTCGAGCCATATTCTCCATTTTTGAAGAAATTCTAAAGGTACAATCTTCCCCCCTTTCTTACTGCCATCCATGCGTGTTTCTAGATTCAATTTCAAACCACTATTATACTTGATTTCATGATGAAATATGATGAATTTGGGATTGAATTACATATAATTAGATCTATTTTCAAATCATTGCATATGCCCTAAAATTATGATGAAAAATATAAGAAATTTCAGGTGATTTGTTGGAATTAGGATCCAAAATCAGACCACTATTTAGATACTGTTCATGTATTAAATTGAGAGAATTGAGGGATAAAATGGCAAGATATCAGTCAAAAAATCAAACCACAAATACCTACAATTTTCATGCTCAAATTGTTAATAATTGAGGATGAATTTGATGTAATAAGATCTAGTTTCAGGTCATGATTTTCATTTTTGAATAATAATATTTTGGGAATGAATTAGCATGATATCGAGTCTCAATTTAGACCATTAAATAAGCACTTGATCTGAAGTAGAAAGATGAAAATTTTGGGATGTCTAGCATGCAATTATGTCTAAATTTCAAGACCTAAAATTGCTTCAGATTTTGCATGCTTGAATAAGGAGAATTTGGGAATGAATTAACTTGCAATTTGAGCTTAAATTTCAAAGCAACAAACCACATATTTACATGATTGAAATATCATCCAATGTGAGATTCTTTTCTACTACATGATTTTTATCTGCTCTTTTTCTATTATATGGTCAAGAGTTGATAGTTGGCTTTACCGCAAACTTATTAATACGAAATCTCAGTAAATATGTATATAGTGACTGCTTTTTGACAGAAATAATATAGTTATTATTATAGTATTATGGTGAAAAACAAAAATCTCATGGTTCAATATTGACTATATACGTTGACAGAATCCCCTGATACTCCTTGCTTTTTTGTGGCCCTTTCTTGAGTGTAGATGGTGCCTCCTTTCATTTTATTAAATATATTAAGCCCATACATACCTTCTCTACTGAATTGTCTACATTACGTATTTTAAAAAGATAATTAAATAAAGTTCCACAATCTTCTTATTTAGACTGTTGTTGCATGTTGAGGACAGTCATTTGTTAACATGATGGTGTTATACTTTCTCAGTTGGGTTATGCCACCATAGAAATTACAACACGCGAAGTCTGGACTAAGTGGATCATGGTAGCAAGACCACATTGAGACAAATTTTAGAATTAAATGAGTGACACTTAATCTTATGACTAAATGATAGAAAATTGGAAGCTTTGCATTAATCTAAACCTGAATCCAGATCTAATGAACTTGCTTCTAATATCATGATTTGAAAAATAAGAAAACTGGTGTATTTTCATAAAAGGGACTGATAAAATTTCGATCAATAATCATGCCACTAAATTCAGGGTTTAATAAGAAAAGTTGGAAATTCTGCATTGAATTGAACTTAGATCCGGATCATTAAATAGCTACTAATCTCGTGATTGTAGAAATAATCACTTGTGATCATAAGGATCGATCATCTTCATGAATTAATAGTATACGCTACTAACTATAGATCACTATTGACATAACTATTGACAAAAAACCTAAATCTGTATAGCTAACCAAAGAAAGGATAGAGAAAAGATGAGGAATCAAGTCACTGATAGTGATTCAGTGATGACTGATAATTAAGAATGCCAGTCATGGTGACCCTTACAACCAGGAGAGAGAAGACAGAAGCTAGTGGTCCAGAATCACTCCTCTCATGCTCTCACAAAATTTTACTCTCACATGATCACTCCTCTCTCTCTCTCTCTCTATATATATATATACATATATATATACATATATATAGGGTAAAATGCGGCTGCCCCCTGGGAGTAGCCAACTTGGCTACTCCCACCCCTATTTTTCCCTCCTTTTTCTATTTCTTTGGAAAATAAAATTTTGTACATTCATCACTATATCCCTCTAACATTCTATTAAAATTTCGTCAGAAACAGAGACTCCCATGCCCTCCATCTAGACGTCATTTTTTTAATGGTCGCAGGATTTTTTAAATCGACCATGTTTGGATGGAGGCCGTAGAATTCTCTGTTTCTGACAAAATTTTAATAGAATATTAGAGGGATATAATGATGAATTTATAAATTTTTATTTTCCAAAGAAATAAAAAAATGAGGGAAAAATAGGGGTGGGAGTAGCCAAGTTGGCTACTCCCTGGGGGCAGCCTCATTTTACCCTATATATATTTATATATGGGTTAAATGGGGTTGCCCCCTGGGAGTAGCCAACTTGGCTACTCCCACCCCTATTTTCCCCTCATTTTTTAATTTTTTTGGAAAATAAAAATTTGTATATTCATCATTATATCCCTCTCACATTCTATTACCATGTTTGGATGGAGGCCGTAGGAGTCTCTGTTTCTGATGAAATTTTAAAAGAATGTGAGAGTGATATAATGATGAATATACAAATTTTTATTTTCCAAAAAAATAAAAAAATGAGGGAAAAATAGGGGTGGGAGTAGCCAAGTTGGCTACTCCCTGGGGGCAGCCCCATTTACCTCATATATATACCCCGATGCTTGTAAAATTACATGCATCTGGGTGGATACTCCCCATCCTCATATAGAGGATGGGGAGTATGCACCAAGGTGCATGTAATTTTACATGCATCAGGGCCTGGATCTTCCACATTTTTAATTTTTTTGGAAAAATCACCATGTATATTTATCTATATATCCCTCCAATATGTCATTCGAATTTCGTCAGAAACAGAGACTCTTATGCTCTCCATCTAGAACAGGTAATTTTAACGGTCTTAGAATTGTTGTAATCGACTTGTTCTAGATGGGGGCAAAGGAGTCTCTATTTCTGATGAAATTCGAGTGACATATTTGAGGGATATATAGATAAATATACATGGTGATATTTTCCAAAAAAGTAAAAAATGTGGAAGATATAAGAGCCTCGGTGCATGTAAAATTACATGCACCTGGACGCATACTCCCCATCTTCATATCTATATATAGGTTCATATATGTGTTAGGCAGTCTATATTTTTTGTAAATATCTTTGTGAATGTCAAGACCTATGATGTATAAACCACTAGTATATGTAACATAACTTCCTTTTTGTCGGTTTTCTATTAGAGATCAAAGTGACTTCATCATGGGGAGGAATCTAAATGATCAATTGTCGGGGCCTCGATAAATCATTAGATTAAAATAAATCAGTACCCTAAGATGCACCTGGAAACTTTGCACATGGATTTGTCATTTTTTATTGATAATTGAAGTATAATTATTATAAGTGGTTAGCATTGGGGGTTATTATTCGTCTGTTGGTTGGTATGGTGTTTGCTCACTAAGTGGGTGGTGGTTACATTCATAGGAGTCTTTACTACCTCTCCACTAGCATGTTGTTGAAGTCTCAAACGACTGGTTTTATGTTAGAACACATTTATATTGTGCGCTCATCAAACTTGTGAACTTGAATCAGATTAGAATTTTTTATAGATAGGTGCAATTTATGCATGGGGAAAATGTACTTATATACACACACCAAAATAAAAATGTATTTAATCCATGTAAATAGTCTGGTGTTGAGCTGAGCATCTGGTTCCCATCATAGAGGAAATGTTAGAATTCTCAGTATTTTCAAAAATAATTATACCATGTGTTTTGGTTAAGGCTTTCTTTTGTTAGAGGGTGAGCATCTTGCAGCCTTACATGTTGGTGCTGTCATTTTGATGTTATCAGGAGCCACTTTTGATCTAGTTCTAGGTGGAACTATACCGATTGCTATATATTTTGTATTAATTTATCTTGTGTACAGCTAAACTGCATCTCTAACAAACTTGAGGCCATCTTAAATATAGATCACCTTTATAGAATTAGGTTCCCCCACTTAAACATTTTTCAGCCTGTGTAGTGATAAAAATTTATAAATTTCCTTTTATGAGAATACTGAGAACTATTTAACATGTTACTTCCCCTGATTATGTATAACCCAGTTTCTTCCATTTTACAAGGATTGGTCATTCTGGTATGTGTATATATATTATGTTATTGAGATTCTCCATGATATTTATGAATATTTACTCATTCAGATAATAAAAAAATAAAGCGTTAATTTTATGAACATTGTTATCCTTTTTACTATATACAAGATGTGGTTTGATTTCTGCCAGTCTTGCTATGATCATACTTTTCCCTTTTAAGGTCCTTTGTCATGACCTGGAATGTGGACTGGTGTTTATCTAGACTCTAGCACATACTTTTTCTCAAACAACTAGGGTCACGAAAATAAAAATATCATATGGAATCAGGGAGTTCATTAAAATTTGAAAAACCTAGATCGTCGCTATGGGCATGAGAATGTTGGTTATCTGATAATGATTAGTGTCGATCATGGTGACCCTTACACCTGCCCGTGCGAGGATGCGGTGATCCTCAGCTGGGTGGAAGATAGGAAGCCCAGTTTGGGCAGCTACCGTCTACTACGCTGGTCTAGGATCCCCGTCCTTTTTACGATTTTTACGTGAGTTTGCAATGTTTTTAAACTTTTTTGGGATCTATAGTTTTGACCAGTTCTGTCAATCCTCTGTTCTTAGGGTACCTAGGCAGAGGGGCCCTCAGTTTTAGTTTTTCTCATGAGCTCGTTTGCCCATACTGGTCATGTTGGTTTTTGGAGTGACTCTTTTGGGGAGTCTCTCGCACCCATCTCAGAGGCGTAAATTGGGAGTAGGCCTAGCCCTTTACTGGACCACACTTCCACTTAAGGGGCGAGATGAAAGAGTCTCTTAGGAGACTTCTTCACCGCTTGAGTTTTGATACCGTTCTACCAACAGATCTTGGCGAGGAGTTACCGTTAAGCTTGGAGTGAGTTACGGTTGAGTTTGGCTAGAGTTGAGATCAGTTACAATTGAGTTGGCTACATTTGAGTTTGATACAGAATCATCAATCATCGATCATCGACAACTAATCGGATCTTAGAACTACTACTATGAGTGATAAGATAAGTTAGTGGACGTATTGAGAACTTCGTTAGGATGCATTACACTCCGTCGCATGACTACGGAGACACCCCAATCTTAAGGTACTCTTCACATCTTAAAGTCATAGTGTGAGGTCACACTCAAATCAAAACCACAAACTATCCACTAGACTTGAGAAATTAGACAGATTTAAGGATCAAATCATGAACTAATCATCTTCAATATCAAGATCCATCAACATGATCTTTAAGTGATAAAAAGATAATAATCTACATGTGTTATTAATTAATACATTGAAAATGTTATATAAGAAAGATTATGAGGTGGTGGGTTAATATGTGATATACATACAGAGCAGCTTGAAAACCTTTTTCCACGCTAGTAGTTGTAAATTTTAAATATCAATGTCTATCTACTTGTTTTCTTTTGAAACCACTAAAATTACTTGTTATACTTTTAAAATGTTGAATTGTATACAACAATTGTTGACATTCTTTTGTTCCTTGCATGTGTGGCAGGCAAAGCGCATGCATCACAGTAGCTGGCTGATGATCTTGAGCTTCCACTGTTATACTCGGTGGTGCATTTGTTGTTGTTGTTGTTGTTGTTGTTGTTTTTGTTCAGATAATGTATAATACTTTTCTTTCTCTTCTATGTTTTGGGATACATGTATATGATGCAATCTCTTTTGTGCATGTAATATATATGGAAATTAATGAAATGTGAATTGGTGACATTTCTTGTTGGCTTTGTGGTTGTTTACATTAATTATGAATGTCATTTCAAATCACGAAAATTTTCCCCCAATTTCGATAACCTAATGCGATCCATTACGAATATAATACTGCAAATAATGTGTAAACAGGTATCTCGGATCCCCGAATGTCTCAGGAGGCCCCTCAACCCTAAGGAATTCTTCACGCCTTAGAGTCATAGTGTGAGGTCATCTCAGATCAAGATCACAAACTATCCACCAAGACTAAGAGATTACATAAAGACAAGATCAAATCAGAGTCTCATCATCCATATTATCAATATCCATCAAACATGAATTATAATTAATAAAAAGGTGATAGCAATGGATCATATATCAATATGTGAAAATGTTAATTATGGGTAAGTATGAATAAGTCAGAGGATTCTCATACGAACAAACTTGAAAATTAATTTCCATGCAAGTAGCTCGTTTAATCTAATTGTCAAACCATATCTTCTTGTTTTCTTCTGGAGCCACTGGATTACCTGTTATTTTAAATTAATTACATTATGCTCAACTTTTGTTGATATTCTGTTCTCCCTAATGCATAGATTGCAGAATAAGTACATGCGTTACAGTAGTCCGACAGCTGAACCTGAGCTTCCGCAGTTACTCTCGAAAGGTACAGATGCTATAGTTTATGTTTAAGATAATATTAATGCTTTTCCATCTCTTCTACTACAATTTGATATACATGTACATAATGCAGTTCTTTTGTTACATGTAAAAATTTAAGTGAAAATTAATGCAATATAAATTGGTGGCACATTGTTGATTCTGTAGCTTGTTAGTTAATTGTGAATGTCATTCGAAACGTGAAAAATTTTCCCTCATTTTTGGTACCCTAATGCAATTTATAGTGAACATGATACTGCGAGTGATGTGTAAATATGTATCCTGAATTCGTTGGCATCACACTAATACACTAGTAGAAAAGAAGAATGTGGCTTTACTGCTCCAAGGTTTCTAATGGGCACACATGTCAAGCCCTAATAAAAAAGGGGTTTTAATGCATGCAATTTTAGATTTTTTAAAGAAATATTATAAAGATTTATATGAAACAAAATATATGTATTGAATACATATAGTTTGGTTTTTTTAGTGATATAGGTATATAAATTACAGTAGAACATTGATAATATTCAGTGTATTTATGTACTCACATAAGAGGAGATATATTTATTGGAAGAAAGAACGTCCCTTTACAAAAAAGAATGTTCATGTAATATTTAAGTTTGAAAACGGTGATGGTGAATTTATGTGCATATATTACCCTTTTGGGAATTTCACAGAAGCTACTCTTGTTTTTTATGAATTTTATAAGTAATATACACAGAATTAATACGAAAGTAGAAAATGAGGCAAAATGCACCGATTTGTACTCCTTGCTCAATTTCATCATAGTAATTAATGAATATACGATTCATCAATCCTATGCTTAAAATTTGCTAGTCTTGATCGAAGCAATTATTGGAGATATATAAAATATTGAAAAAAATGCATAAAGAGTTTGCATTGAACACACCCAATAAGTATTGGAAATAGAAAACTTAGTTGAGACCTATGGTGGACTTGCCACTCCATGGATTAATGATTTGGTTAGAATTTGCTAAGGATCTCATATTTTGTCCAATAGTCCTCAGGTTATAGTAACTTTAGTCAGTTTCAAATTTAGGTAAAATTAGTTCATCCAGATGAACATGCATTTTCTTTGACCTTGATCAAGTTTTGAAATGTGTGTGAAATTCGTAACTCTTCCAAATTTGTGAGATGAGACAACTGATCGATATAGACCAAGGTACATAAGATTCTTGAAATCTAAAGCCTTTACTCTCCCTAATCCCTAATCCTATGCTCATTCTCACTTTAGCTAAGTTTTCAAAAGAAAATGCGATCAATGTATAGAGCATCAAAACTTTCTTTGGATTTCGTAGACAACATTGTGTAGACAACATTGTTCTGTTGCTCTCTTTTTTTGTCTTTTATAGAGCATAGTCATTAGTCACTTTGAAATCTTTTAAAATATAGGGATCATTAACGATCTATGTCTAGCTTATTCAGTGGAAACGAGTTATTTGGTAAATATTTCTTTAATAATTATTTTTATGCATTATCATCATTGTATTGGCACATGTATTCATTTTGCTTATCTTAATAGCAACCTCGTGTAAAGCTTTGAATGAGACTAAATATTCGAAATGCAGAAGTGATCTAACTATAAAGTCATTAACAACTGGATTGAAGAACTAGAGTTAATTGAAGAAGCAATAGAGTTGATTACAAAATGTACGTGATTAAAAACCTCGTTGGAATTGATTCCCTAGGTGATTGACATTATACACCACAAAAGCACATGAAGTACTAAACATATTTTTTGCCTTCTTTTTATGGAATACATTATTTTTGGGAACCAAGACTTAACATGTATACATTTTCCTTTGAACTACAAGATAGATTTACTAACAGGTGAAGAATATGTGATTCATAATCTTTATTCTTTCATTTTGTCTAAGATTTGAGGGTAAAATACTTGTGAATACTAATTCAATCTCATTGCTTAACAAAACATATTTCATGGATATGAATGTGTTTAAAACATCAAATAAGATCAAATAAAAAATAAACAATTAAGGAAAATGAAAGAAGAAACGAAAGGTTGTAAATATGTATAGACTTGACCAACTCAGAGATGAGGATATTATTGGATTGTCAACTAATATTTAAGTAGGGATAAACAAGGATTCTAAAGAAAAACTAAAGAATTAATCTTGTACATAAAATAACACTTAGAACACTTTATACATATCATACTATATTCATTAATTTGTTCTTACCACATGTGTAAATATTTTCTTAAAATTCATTTACTATTGTGGTTGTAATAATATATCTACAAATACCAATTCTACCAAAAAAATGGATTGAAATTGGGGGAGAAAACTCCACACAAACTCATAATTGGTAAGTTCCTTGATTCATAATTGTTTACAGAAAATCTAGAATAAGTGAAACTAACCTTTGAACTTCATCTTTTAACTAATACGATTTATTTAAAATATCACAAAAATCCTAAGATAAAAAGTGTAAGTTTCAACTTTCTGGTCCCATTAACCATTGTATGCTTATATGATATAACTTTTTTGTTTTATGAAGAATCTATGCTAACTTCTTTTAGCACAATTTTTTTTGTAACTTGTAAATAGAAATACAAAAATATAGAATAAAATCTAACACGATTAATGCTTACCGGTCTTGAACCAAAAATAGGCCATAAAGACTAATTCTCGACTAATTTTCCACTCCGTTTGAACTTGAAATAGAGCAAACTCACTTGTATAGTCCAAGTTTTAAAAATATCTATCCATAGAGGCACTTCCATTAAAAAAGCTATTATGCAAAATTTTAGTTTTAGGGCCTATATGGTATTTGTATAATTGTGTTTCATATTTATATAAAAGTATTTATTATGCTTTTCAATTTACTTGTATTATTTATTTATTGAAAATGTGTTATACTTCATAAGTAAAATAAAACCTAAAAAAGTTTTTTCATTAATTAAAATTAGATTAAAATACTTAAACATAGGTACAATATACATATTGCATATATTTCTATTTATTCAAACATGTAAACACAACCTTCGACATATGGTAATAATATAGTTATGTATCTTAAACTATTATTTAAATAAATACAACATATAATGATGTACCATAAAAATAATATTGGAAATATGTTACACTTCATAATTAAAATAAGTCCTAAATTTTTTTTCAATATATTAAAATTATATCAGAATACATAAACATAAGTATAATATACATATATTACATATGATTATATTTATCCAAACATGTAAATAAAATCTTAAAAATATATGTCTCTTAAAATATTCTTTAAATAAATAATATAAAATGATGCAAGTAATTGTGAAAATAATATATCAGAATTATGTAGGTATGTTTTATAGGTATGCTATACATGTATTTATAACTTTAGTGTTATCTCCATTATTCCTCTATAAGTGTAACATATATCATTTTGTAGATAGTTAATTTAACTAAATTTTATAATATAATACATTCATAATTTGATGGTGTTTGCTATTTTTCTATTTAAGTTTATTTGCTTGGTCAATATTTCAGGTCAAATTTTGACTACCAATTTAGCCATTGGTCTCAAAGCCTACTGGACCTTTCATTGTTGATATTGCTGATCGGATCATTAAACATATCTCTCTCCACTTTTTTTTCTATTGAACTCAGTAACTATACCGCCTAACTCCTACCATAACTCCAATTTCGATTGACCTAATACCAAACTTCGGTGACCTGACATTACACAAATATATGAGATCCCTTTTGCAATAGATTTTTGTACCCAATTTGGGGTTTCTTCTCGACCCTTCCTTGCATCAATATAAACGTTCCCAGGTGCGCCATTGAAATTCGATCCACCCTTAAATACATGATCCCATACTCATGCAAAAAGTAATTTTTGACATGCCTTCTTCTCCATTATCAGTTGAGAATGAGAATGTAGATCATCCGCATGATCTGGATGCACAAACAACTCCAGGAACTTCTCATCCTCTTCTGCCCCCCTTGCCCAAGAAGTCAAGGAAAAGATCCTTTCAAGGTGACTCTCCTTTTCCGTCTTCTTGTTAGGTAACTCTTCCTCGTCTAATACCAACTCTCGTGGTGTAATTGCTCAGTCGATCGTCGTTTCAATGACTAATGTTCATCTCCTTCCTGTTTTCTTATGATGCCATCTTCTTTTGTTGATCTATTTACTACACATTTGATTACATCACCTCACCCTATGCATGATGCACTCAAGCTACACTCTTCTCCTTGTCAACTGGTCACCTTGAATTTGTTAGGGATCTGACCTTCTAATGATCCACAAATCACCGTATGTTAATAGCGTGTTATTGTGTTGTAGTCGGGCAAAAGCAATCGATCAAAAATCACTTAAGAATATAAAAAATAATTCAAGCGATTATATTTTTATTTACTTGTCATAAGCCCAAGGTCGAACAAAGGGAATCTATATAGCTTGGGTTCAAGTTAGTCCACTTAGTGATTCAATTTTCAAGAGAGAATTGTTTTGTTGTTTTATATGCGAAAGTGAATGCAATAAAGGTTGGTGCCAATGAAAAAGATTTCTAAAGGAAAATTGATGCAACTTAGCTAATCAGATTTTAATGATAATTAAGATCAATATAGCTAAGTAATATTCTTCCTGTAAATGTTATTCAATGACAAACTCATAGCATATTTTTGTAATTTTAAAGATCAAGATGCATGCATGAAGGTTAGAGAAAGTTTTTGGGTTTTTGCAATTTATTGAGTAAACAAAGTGGAAAATTAATGAAATTTGAATTGGAATGGAAATAAAGTATAACAAGCTCACTTTATTTTTTTAGAATTTTTTGAGGTTATTCATGTTAGTACTTTGGTCGTCCATGATTTTAAAGATACTACACATACAAGATAATATCATAGCCTCTTGCATATTCTTTGTAATTGCATGACTGCAAGCGTGGATCTCAGCTCGACACGACCGTGAAGAATCGTTGCTCTCAAATAGAGATGCAAACGGTCGAATACATATACAAATATCAGTCATATCATATTCTTATTCGTTTTTGAATTCGAATATAGATACGGATACGAATGTTATACGAATGCATTGATCATGGAAGCATATCCTTAAAACGAATACGAACGTAAAATGGATGTTTAAAATTCGGATATGGATATTTGACAAACAAATACGACTATCCTACGAATGCTTTGACTTATGTATTTTACGAAAAATGCTTATAACGACTATACAAAAACATTCACATTCACTTTTATGACAATCATTAGAAAATAATTAAGTAATAGACAAACATACCTATCTTATTTGTCTTAAGAAGTAGGGATGGCATGTCTCCATCTTTTATGTTGCATATATTTGTTGGATTCTGCAACAAATCAAAATAGACTGTACCACAAGATGTGATCATTTAATTTTTAAATCAACTCAACATAGTCATGTAACTAATAAGGTGCACGACATGATCATAATCACAAAAAACATACCTATTCATATATTGCTTTAGAAAAACATCACACTCTGATCAAATGATCATATCACAATCACCTAACATGCCATTAGATAATAATACTACATAACAAGTAAGGTATATTTCATAAAGCAATTAGCTAATTAGACACCAAAGCATAACATAAGTAACATAACTTAACATATATTGATGCTAAAAACAAAAAAATTTCAAAAAAAGTGGCATAGCTTTTAGAATGAAGTAAAGTGATATAGTTGTTCCTAACAGTCAAATATAATAATAAGAGCATGATAACAAAAAATTATGATGCATGAATTGATCCCTTTTAGTACGCCGTCACTTGTAAATTTAAAAAAGAAAGTATTTTTAACAAAAATAATATCACTACCAAAATATTTATAATTACAAAAACAAATATCATAGATACAATTTAAACATATATGACATACCATAGGTTATCATCCGTAAGAGGAACTTCACATCCGCCTTCCACTTCATTCTCCTTATTATCTATATTTGAAATAAACAAAATCGTAAACTAAAATTCAAAATAACATGTTAAATATTGTATAACATCAAATAAAATCTCACGTTCTATAGATGGTCGCAATTGTACCACAACTTCTACTTCTTCATCCACGTTGACATTGGTGGGATTGATCGAAGCATCAATTACATCTAGAATTTATAATATTGTATCAAGATCTATTGTGATGTGATATGCAAGGAGAATAGAATAATAAATAAAATAAATTATTACCATTAGATTCACTGTTCAACCAATCCTGAATGCGTATCAATATCTCCACCATATCAGGATTTAGTCTACTACGGTATACTAAAGTAGATTCTGATGCAACTATGGATACTGAAACTCCGAGAATATCTTCAGCCATTTTACCAAGAATAGAGAACCTTCAGAAATTTTACTTCCACCATCCCAAAATATCAAACTTACATCCCCATTCATCCTTCCATCTCAAACATTTTTCATATAAATATTCATCGAACTCAGTTTTTAATGGTCGATTATCTTCGTCATCCATTAATTGAGCAAATCTACTTTTTCTTTTGTCTAATGGATTGACGAAGATGCCACATTTGATGTATTTTTGTAAATCTTTTGAAGTGAAGCATAACAATGAATTTTTTTATTATATCATGAAGGTCATTCACTTTTTCTTGTAAGTTGAATTCCATCGCGTACAACAATCCAATGACAAAGTCTTTTTAGACTTAGAATCAACTTGTTCTGCGGTCTCATTGTAATTTGCCTCTATCTGAGGTGAGTATGTCATATGTTTAATGCTAAGACACACCTTCTTTATTGATTTAGCAATGACTTTCAATCTTAGACAACGAGATTAATGATGTGGTCTGCGCAATGAACATGGAAAAACAATCCTTTGGAAGCTAGTGAATCACCGAGATGAGCTTTCACAAATCTTAATGCAACATCATTTGCCTTGTCATTGTCCACAGTCACTGTACACAACTTCTGATCAATGTTCCATTCACGCATTCTAGATAAAAAAATTGCTAATGTCTGCACCAATTGATCCATGCATATTTATAAAATTTATGATTCTTTCTTTTTGTAAATTTGAAGAATCATCAATGAAATGCATTGTAATTCATAAATATGACTTATTTTGTGTGGATGCGATCCATTTATCCATAGTGTTAGAGAAATCAGTGAATATAAATTGGAAAAAAAATCCGATATAATTCCTTTTTCTCATCTTCGAATACTGTCTTACACATCTTGCCAATTGCTTTTGCGTGATGGGATCTTATGTTGAGGGTAGAGTGATAAAATATATGCTCGAAAAGGTAAATGGGAGACCATATTAAAAGGATATATGAACAATTATAGCCTTTGCAAGTAATATTTGATTTTTTTTCATCATCAAAAGTGTAATTTAAAAGGCTACTTCTTTGATCCGATTTTAACATGGATTGAATTAACTGTTGTCCTGGCTCTATTCTAGTTCATTTTGGACATACTTGATTATGATTTTTCAAATGAGTAGTGCCCATTCCATAAGTATGCCGAAGTTCCTTTTTGCATAAATTACATACAACCCACAAAATATCTTGCTTGTATGTTTTTCCTTTAACTGTCACCTCCTCCCTTTTGTAAACTCTTTCATAATCCATCCAAACCCCTGATGTAAGTTTTTTTTGTTTCTTAGTCAAGGCATCACAATCTTTTCTGAGATATCATTGGTTTACTTTTCAATTAATGGATCCGTGCCACTCATAGTGATGAATAGAAGAAGATCAAAGACCTATAATAAAAGCATCGGAATATACTTTTGAGTCTTATTGTTGTAGCTATTGGATTGACATTACAGATAAGTAAAGAATTCCAAAAATCTGGGATCAACTTAACTAACTAAATTTTGCTAAGTTGCACTACTATCTTTATATTTTCTAAAAAAGTAACATCTACATGGTTCATTGCTGAACAATATTCAGTCCATATCTTAGTTTGTCATGAAAATATAGAATTATATTGATTAATTGAAACAAAAACTAAAATGCAACATGATCTTTGTCATTTAAGTCTGATGTGTATATTGAAAAAAATAATGATTTTCACATAAAACAAAACAATATCATGCAAATTTTATCTGGTAGTTGTTTATAAAATTTGATGTTTACCTTTTCAATGCAACCATTAGGATGAACTTTAGGAATACAATAGCATTAATGTATCACGCAGAATTGGTACTAGAAATATGTCCATAATTTTGATATGACGTATGGCGTAATCAAGCATGTTAGCCTCACCTCCCATACCCAAATTTTCAACGTATACGCATCTGATTGGGCAACATGAAAGGGATGAGTACGAGAAAATGCATAAGAAATACTGCATAAATTCTTGCGAGAAAAATAATGACAATTATCATATAAACGTACATCAAAGGATAATTGTCACTTGTCACCTACGGGAAGCATTGGAGTTGGGTACCTGATCGGCGATGACGTCGCAGGAGATTCGTGGATTGGCAGAGGAGTCGCAGTGGCGTAGTTGGGGACTGAATCAGCAATGGTGTCGTAGGTGATCGGTGGAGGATCGGTTGGTACAACGGTGCTGCAGCAACAAGGAGGCGTTGCGGTGGTGTCGCATCCTTGCAGGTGATAGGAGCTGCGCCGACGGTGTTGTTCTGGTGGAGGACTAGAAATTTGTTAATTTAGGGCACAACGTGACTACGTAGTGAATCGTGAAAGGAATTAGGATTAGGAAATTAAATTGGGGACGACGTCGGCCCAGGATTGCAGGAAATTGAGTTGTGGATCTCGTGATGGAATGAGATTATGGGAAGGGAACATTTACGTGGAGGACCCACTACTAATTTACGCAGGATTGCAGGAACTTTACCAATATTAATTTATTATGACTTAATATGGAAGGTTTTATGTACTACTAATATAATTAATTAAATAAATAAATATATATATATATATATATAACATATACGCAAACATATATCCTTATTCGTATTTGTTTGAATATATATCTATATTTGTATCCGTATTCGTCAATATATATTTTCTACCATCTGTATTCGCATCCGTATTCGTCGGATGTTAGATATCAACATCCATATTTGCATCCATATTCATCATAATTAAAGAAATCCATATCCTCATAAAAATAGATACAGATAGAAACGAATACGAATATATCTACATCCTCTTGCATCCCTACCCTCAAGCGAAGCAAAAGCTTCGCTTTGTTTTTTCTTCTTCAAAAGAGTTGTGATAATTTATCTATATCGATTTTGCAAAAGTTGTAATTGCAGCAAGCTTCAACTAAAAATTTCCTTTTTGGAAGAACAAGTTTTCATGAACGTATCGATCATACGTTCACATTGATCAATCAAACCTTATCGATCATATGCACCTCATTGATCTATCACACCTTCTCAATCATGTTTCTTGAAGTTATCGATCATTATTTGAATTCCATTCAAGCGGTCATCAATTGATCGATCATTGTTATTTAGCTTATCGATCATTATTTGTTAACCTGCTTGATTATATCAGGAAATCATCTTTGATTCTATACCATGTTTGTTTCCAATGATCACTTTTCTTGAGATCCCATATAAGAGATCACTTACCCATTGTTGGAACACACATCATTCATGCAAGCACTCTTACTTTCACTAGAAAAGCAAGAAGCTTGTCTGAGTGATTTCCTTGATATCCATTCTTGTTCATCAATCATTTGATATTGCGAGAAGAATATTCATGGTTGAAATGCTGTGAAGCAAGTTTTTCAGTTCATCAGTGTTCGATCGCTAGCCGCTCTTCAATTTATTTTGATAGCAGTCAGAGTGCTTTGGTAGTCTTTTATCAGCGCGATGATATTTATTATATGTATATGATATTCCTTATTTTCATGTAAAATACATGATATAATTGCATGTGCTATTCTATGTGAATTATATGTGCAATCATATAATGCTATTTAATTTCAAGATATCATTTACTCTATTGGAGAATCTATATTATTGATATCTATGGAGATAAATTTATCTGATTATTATTATATCTCTTATTTCTAGTTAACCTCTTTCTCAAGAACTTAGGTATCTGATCCTAAGTATGCAGAATAGCTCTTGGACATGAGACCTCTAAGGAAGCATGAAGAAAGTCGAAAGCTCGCATGTTCTTCTGCTTGTGCTATAGTGTCTAGGGATGTCAATTTGGGTCTACCCATTGGGTACCCGACCCGAACCCACCCCATTTAAGGACCCGAAACCCAACCCATTTACTTTTGGACGGGTTTGGGTTTTGAATTGACTACCCATGCGGGTATGGGTACGGGTTTGGGATTGCCTTGTGGGTACCCGAACCCGAACCCAGCCCAAACCCGAATAAAAAATATATATAAAGATAGATGTGTTTGTTGCATTTTAATCAAACTAGACCCAAATTCATTTCATATCTAATATGTATCGATCTACATGTACAAATATCGAACTCAATTTTCTCCTGTCCATCCATTTTTTCTTATTTAACTAACTTTTTGCATCTTTAGTAAATAAAAACTATCAATACAAAAAGTTAAACACTTAACATATATAAACATTTAATATTCTCTATATATTGCACATTTTTATGAATCACCATATTAAACAATCTCACTCCATTTCGTCTATCTGTGAAAATCTTGTATACATTTACAAACAACTTAAGATTTACCATGTCGAAGATATGGGTACCCATTGAGTACACGGGTATCCGACGGGTATATGGGTACCCGCTAGAAATTACTCGTTTAATGAATGGGCGGGTATGGGTAGTGATATTATAAATGGGTATGGGTTTGGGAATAGTAATACCCGCCCCAAACCGACCCGCTGACATGTGTCCGATCTCTAGCATTGATCTTGATGTTTGATCATATACTGTGAAGCAAAAGTTTTGTAAATGATTGAGATATATGTGTAAATACCTCAGGTTTTAGTGAAGCAATTGATTAACTCGACTAATCAGAAAATCTCAAATCAAGAAGACTCAGGCCGTGATTTTTGCCCAGGTGGGTTTCCACGTAAAAATACTGTGCGAGTGTGTTGATTTGTTTGCTTGGTCATTGTTTCTATTGCTTGATGATTATTTCGTGAAAAAATGTAAATCTGCCTCGAACTATTATTCACTCACCTCCAATGGTGTTGAAATCAAGTAACTCGCATTTGGTATCAAAGCAAGGATCAATATATCAAAGTCACTACTTGAAGATATACATGGCATCTATAGCAAACAAGGGTTTTGAAAGCCAGTCCAATTTCATGCCATCGCATTTCAATGAAAGAAATTACAATAACTGGAAGGTATGCAAACAAATTATCTTAGAATCTATTGATGTTGATGTTGGAGTATCATAAAGACTAAGTAAACACGATTAGTTGCTAGAACTGTTGTCACTGTCGCTGCCAAGAAGAAAGTTGCTTACAACTTGAAGGCAGTGGACACCATATTCTATGCCATTAAAGTAGATGAGTTTAACTGAGTGTCGGCATGCAAGACAACCTATGAGATTTGGAATAAGCTTAGTGTTATGTAAGAAGGTACAACCAAGTTTCAGGAGTCTCAAATCAGTCTACAACAGCAAAGGTACGAGCTATTCAAAATGGAAAGCAGAGAATCCATCAGAGACATGTATATGAGATTCTCATTTATCATTAACAGTCCTAGGAATCTCAAAGTTGAGATTACCAATCCAGAATAGGTAAAGTAGTTGCTCAAATCCTTCACACCTATCTAGAGAACCACTACGACTATCATAAAGGAAGCTAGCAACGTCAACACTCTCCCATTTGGCGAACTAATAGGCAAACTTCTAGTCTATGAAATTGATAAAACTCAGGCAACCAAAGTAGAAGCTAAAGTCAAGAAGAAGAAAAGTTCAACAAATAAAGGAGTGGACTGCCCCAAAGAAGGCAATGGATCCACGATATTTTCTCAGCTTTGGAAACACTATTGTTAGTTCATCAAAGGCTACTCAAAGAAGGAGTCACCCTTAACTGATCTTTTGAGAAAAGATCGTTCCTAATGATGGACTATATGTTGTGACGAAGTATTCCTATGGCTTAAGAAGATGGTGATGGAGGAGCCTATGTTAAGGTTCTTGAACTTCAAATGCATGTTCGAAGTCCATATAGACATATCAAACCATGTACTCGGAGAGTGCTAGTGCATAAAGGACTCTGTGGCTAACAAAAGCCACAAACTAAATGTAGCCGAAAGAGATACTTTTATGGTGTATGAGAAGGAGCTTGCAGTAGTGGTCCATTTCTACAACTATGGAAATATGGCAACAAGATGTTTCACCACACAATAGACGCTTGCCCGAAGCAAGCCCAATGGTAAGACTTCTTAGACGAATTTGATTTTAATATAAGATATAAGCCTAAAAAAACAACCAAGGCATCAATGTACTACTACATGGCAACTTATAAGAGCCCCTCAATATTTAGATATCCATAACCGCGAGGATATATGGTGGCATCCTCAAGTGCATCAGAGACAAGAACGCCCATAATACAATCACTTGTTTCCTGAACCAAGTAACATATGAAGAACTTTGAATATTTTGGATTGAAGATGGAAAAGATCCTATAAACCATTAAGAGGAGTCTTGCGAAGGCTTTTCCTATGGGAGATAAATGATGAACCATGGGCAGGATATCCACAAGTAAAGCATACCCCTCACACTTTTCTCCTCAAGTTACTTATGCTCAAAGATGGAGACAAATGTGGAGATGCATGTAGTAACTTGTGTTGTGTGCTAATAAGATAAAACCATGGGGAAGAATATGGAGGGGCTACTTGAGCCACTCCTGGCTCCTCGATCGTAGGAAAATATTTCCATGAACTTCGCCTAAAAACAACCAAAGGTATATGAAAACACAAGTGTAATGATGGTTGTAGATCACTTCTCAAAGTATATGATCTTTGTGGTTGCATCACCGTATTGCATCACAGAAACCACAAAACACATATTCTTGCAAATTCCCGTTAAACATTGGGGCATTCTGCTATACAACATGAGTGAATGTGATGTACGATTCACTAGGAGATTCAAGACAACATTATTTGAGATGTTGGGCTCGAAGGTCAACTTCTACACAAACAACCATCCATAAACATATGAACAGATGGAACACATTAAGTACTTCTAGAAGACTACTTCATACATTATGTGGCTTGCAACCAACATAATTAGGCGTCTCTTGTTGATCCATCTCAATTCTTCTACAATCTTCAACAATTCTCTGCCACTAACCAAAGTCAGTTTGAGATTGTGAGGGGAAGATGACTGTTCATGCCACATGAGGTGGCGAATCAAAAGGGCTAAGGAGAGTGCCTATATGTCTACTGCTAAGATCAAGATAGGCAAGAAAGATGGGAAGAAGAAAAGTATGCATTGTCCCATGTCCAACATAAGATAAAGAAAGTTGCAGACCACAGAAAGACCTTTGGAGTTCCAAGATGGGGATAGAGTTTTGCTCTGTTGAAATGAGAGAATGAAAAGTTCTATTCCTCGTAGCCCTGGAGCCCTCTTATATAGGAGAAAAGCTCTAGGGAGAAATTACATAAATAAGACTGAACAAGAAAAAAAATATAAATAATGACAAAGACATCCACCCCCCTCAACTTGGAGCATATATATCTATCATGCTCAGCTTGGAACAACATCAATGAAATGGACCACGCGCAAGATCCTTGGTAAACATGTCTGCAATCTGATCGCCTATAACAACATGAGAGGTGGAAATAAGCCCTTTTTGAATCAAATTATGGGTATAATGACAATCTACTTTGATGTGCTTTGTTCTCTCATGGAAGACTGGATTATTTGTTATGAACAGAGCTGCTTGATTATCGCATTTTGAGGTGCATTGGAAGAGGCACCTCAATAGCTAGCTCAGTTAGGACGGACTTGACCAACATCATTTCTATGCTCCCATGGACCATTTCCCTATATTTTGATTCAGCGTTGGATCGAGCAACAACTGTTTGTTTCTTACTTCTCCATGAAACCGGTGAGCTATCAACAAACACAGTGAAGCCTAAAGTAGACTTCCTGTCCTTGGAACACCCAGCATAATCCACATCTGCACATCTAGTCACTGAGAGAGACGTATCTCTTCTGAAAAGAAGGCCTGCACCTGGAGAGGATTTCAGATATCTCAAAATCATGCAAACTGCATCCATATGAACATGCCTAGGTTGCTCCATGAAGTAGATAACTCTGCTCACAACAAACGATATGTCAGGCCTGGTAATAGTAACATATAACAACTTCCCTACAAGCTCTCTGTACCATTTCTTATTCACTTCCTTAGAGTCATCATCATATAGTTTAGCGTTGGGCTCCATTGGTGTAGCCGCAGGTCTACATATTGTCATGCTAGTCTCAGCCATAAGGTCAATAACATAAATCTTTTGCGTCATAACCATACCACGTTGATTGCGTGCAAACTCTAAGACAAGGAAGTAACATAGTATGCCAAGGTCCTTAGCCACAAATTGTCATCCAAGGAAGTCCTTAGCTGCTTGAATGCCCTGTTCATCGTTGCTAGTAACAACAATATCATCAAATAAATTGGGACAACAACAATGCCTCTCTGAGTTCTCTTAACAAAAAGAGAATGATCTGCAGTCTTAACAAAAAGAGAATGATTTGCAGTAGATCTGACAAAGCCATTCTGTTCAATCAACTCTGAGAGCTTTTGAAATCAAGCTCATATATGGCCTTGTGAAGACGACACACCATACTAGACTCTGCCTCAGCAGCAAAACCCGGTGGCTGTTGCATGTAAACCTCCCCTGTAGATCTCCATACAAGAATGCATTCTTAAGATCTAAATGGAAAATAGGCCAGTCATGTACCATAGCAACTGCAATAAGAATCTGCAACGTGGAATGACACGTAATAGGAGAAAAAGTATCCTGATAATCCACCCCATAAGTTTACATGAACCCACGAGCAACCAATCTGGCCTTGTATCGGTCCACAACACCATCCGCTCGGTGTTTTACAGTAAACATCCACATGCTGCCAACCACCGTCGCGCTTGGAGGGGCCTGTACAACACTCCACATACCACGAGACTGTAAAGCTGCCATCTCCTCTTCCATTGCCAGATGCCATGGAATGCTGTATAAGGCCTCCTGATAGGACCATGGTATCTCCATGATTGACAATCCCACAAGAAACTTCTGAAAGTCTTTGGAGATATGTGTTAGAGAAAGATAGGAAGAAAGAGAATGCATAGTATGTACACGCCTCTTCTTCCATAGAGCAATAAGCACATCCAAGTCTTCATTATCTACAGAAATTGTATCATTCAATGCATCTTGCACCTTAAGCTGCAAACTCAAATCATCAGTGCCATTAGAAGAACTCAAATGCTCAGAACATACCTTGGGTGTAATGGATGACAGAGGAGGGACATGAGCACGAGGTCAGCGTTGGTAAACCTGGGGAAGGAAAGTAGGCATAGCAGGTGGTGGATGAGATGAAGAAGGTGACGGTGGAGAAGAAGGTGGTGGTGGAGGTTGTGGTGGTGGTGTCGTTGCATCTGGGGTAGACAAAATTGGAGATAGAGGCATATAGATCTCTTATCCATTTTATGAAGGAGTAAGCTTGTCACCTGTTGGAGAAAAATACATAATGGACTCAAAGAAGGTGACATCTGCACTAATATAGTACCTTTGCTGAACAGGATCAAAGCAACGATAACCCTTTTGGGTCTTAGAGTACCCAACACACATTTGACAGCTCTAGGAGAGAGCTTGTCAAGACCTGGAGACATGTGATGAACGAACGCAACAGACCCAAACACACGAGGCGTAAGAGAGAAAAGATCCATCTCGGGAAATACAATCGAGAATGGGATCTTCTCCCCCATAACCGAAGAGGGCATACAGTTTAGAGAAATCTGTAGAAGAACGTGACATGGCTTTTGCAGAGGAAGATGACCAAACCGAAGATGCCACATATATGGAGAAATAGAGTCAGTACTAAAAGAATCACCTGCATAAGGAGATTGCATCATCATGTAGAGACCTCCTTGATCACAACCAGATCCAATCACCCTGCTCGTGAGAATATCCTCAAACAGAAGAGTAGAAGGGTCAAATATGACACGACAGTGTAAACCCTTGGTCATCTGACTAATAGATAGTTGATTCATAGAAAATTCAGGAGCGTGAAGAACATTCTTAAAGTCGCATTGCAGGAGTCAAGTGCACCTCCCCCTCGTCAGTAACAGGAGAATGTGTTCCATCATCTATCATAACCGACCATCCTGACTGAGTCGAGCTATAAGTACTAAACTGTCCTCTGTCACCGCAGAGAGGATGCTCCTGAATCCATAATTCATTCTGAAAAATCTGCCCTATAACAGCTAGTAAAAGCATATGATATACCTGAAGTGGATGTCGATGCTGAGGCAACTACTTTGAGGATCCTGAAGGAGAAATCGTTGACCCAGAATCTGAGCCGTGCCACAAGTTAATCAAATCTCCGATCAGAGATAGGTGAAGAACGAACAACCTGCTAGATCTACTTTGCCACATGTGCTGAAGCTGGGAACCAATGCTTTGAATAACATGTTTCCTCAGAGTGTCATGGCTTGTGATAGTAAGTACACAACTAACAAGGAGGCCAACTATCCCCTCCTCCACTACATCCACCTAGACTATGAAACTGAGTAGGTCCTCCCCTACCACAGGATGCTGCCATGGCAGAGGATGTCTGAGACGATTGAGTACCGCCAGAAAATATCGAGAGCCTACTCAACTTGCGATATGCCTCCTCCATCGGAGGTATAGTGGCATCGGTAAGAATCTGTGCTCTCGCTGCATCATACTCTTGATCCAGTGCTGCTAGAAAAACTCCTGTCATCATTGAATCCCTATATGCCTTGAGTTGCTCTGATGTGGCACTTAAGGGAATGTAACCATGTAACTTCTCAAATATACCCCTTAGAGAAGTGTAAAGGGTATGGAGAGGACGACCATTCTGCTTCGATGTAAAGATGTCGTGCTGAAGTTGCAAAATCTTTGACTCGTTCTTTACAAGAGAATATGTAGCGGCGAGAATGTCTCACACAGCTTTAGCCGTAGGCTGACTCAAAATGTCATTAGCTATCTACATGGATATTCTTCTAGAAATTCATACACGAGTGTACGCGTCGTATGCCTCCCATGAGGCATTAACTACAGTCTTGTCGACAGGCTCCTCCTGTGTAAGGATGTGCTTCTTGCCATTACATTGCGTTAGACTCATGAATTACATGACTGACGACCACGAAAACCGAAGCGACTGAGGTAAAGGTACTAAATGGTCGTCGCGACCTCAATCACTCGGCTGTGTCGATCAAGAAAAAAATAGACCACCAAACAAAATCAACTCGAAAGCACGATAGCGGTCTTGCTATTAATTTAACCTGGTATAGCGACCAGGGTCGAACACAAGGAGCACGAATTGGCCTCGCAGCCTACGAAGTAGTCAAAATCGAGAGAAAAAGGAGAAAAGAGTATTTTTGGTGGTTTTTAGGGTTTTTAATTTTTTTTTGGATTTTTAATGTATTAAGAAAATAAGAAAAGCAAGGAAACAACACACTTCAACAATTTATTTAATGCACTAAAAATCAATCAAAAATTATAATAAAAATATTTCTGTGTGTTTTATAATTTTTACTGTTTTTAGTGAATTTTTGAGATTTTTTGATGTTTATTTAATTTTTTAAAAATAAAACAAGGACTGAAACTGTAGGTCCTGTCCAGCCGAGCTAAAGGGACCTAGATAAAATATCAAGAAGCCCCAAATTAGCTTGGAGGTATTCTTCCTGTATAGAGAAGAAAACAAGGAAAAATTGGGCACCTAATTTATTATTTTTGGGTTTTTAGTTTATTTATTAGAATTTTTATGAGTTTTTGAGTGTTTTTCAATTTTTAGGTGTTTTAAGTAATTAAAAATAGCCAAAATTGGCTAGAAAATCAAGCAAGCCAAAACAAACAGTAGCTAATTTTTTTGTAATTTTTAGATGAGTTTTAATATTTTTTATGATTTTCAAAGTTCAACAGTAAAGAAAATACGTGTTTTTGAATTTTTAAAAATATCAAATCAACACAAAAATGTCCCCAAAAATCCTCGAAATGTTACACTATGGCAGGAGCCATGTACCCAATTTTCATCAAATTTAGAGGTGATTTGCTATTTTATTCAAAAATCAAAAGAGGGTACTGTGCCAAGGACCTAAGTGCAAATACCCATAGTCCCGAGGGGTCTGGTGCAAAATACCCAAGAAGTCACGTGCGTCGCGCGTGCCTGGGGCACTCAGGGACCCAAATGTAATAAAAACTACTTCCGAGGACTATTTGGTAACAGGTACCAAAAGTCCAGGGGGTAGTCTGCAAATAACCCAATAAAAAGCGCACATGCACAATTACAATACGCACAGGGGTATAAATGCAATATCTCAAAAGTTTTCATTCATTACTTAAGAAATCAGAACTACAGGGCATAGAATGCAAAAAGCCCAGCAAATCACGTGTCGAAGCACGTGCTACACCACACACAGGGGCATAAATGCGAAGAAAATAAAGTGCAGGGTCCTCTATGCAATTGTACCAAAAACTAAACAACTACACTGTGTATTTACAAGACTAAATATTAAATAAAATAAACGAGGGGGTCTAAGGGTAAATTACCCTTTATTAATGCGGGCCGCTGGATGGACGCCACGTGGAGAATCGGATGGTCTGGATCGGGTGGCACTCCAACGCTGAGGTCCTCGCAGTGATCGGATGGCTGAGGCTACGCCACGTGGGGGATCGAACGGTGGAGGCTCTCGGTGGCTAAACCTCGCTGGACCGACGGCTGGGATCAGTCCTCCACTGATCTGACGGTTGCTGCTGCTCCTGGAATGGACGACCCAGATGAAAACTGGAGCTGGAGGCTGATCGGACGGTCGATGGAGATCCTCGAAGAACAGGTGGCCGACGAACTTCGCCGGCCCAGTACGCTCGCTCCGAGACTCCTCTACTGCTTCTGAAGATCGGAGAAGCTCCGGCGTGACGCTCCGCAGCTGCTGGTGGCCTCCGATAACCTAACCGAGCTCTGGAGAGTTCCGACGAGGTCGGCGGAGGTGGAGCTCCTGCACCGAATGGTCCAAGCCCTCAGATGGGCTTGGATGTACCTGCAAGATAGACCAGAAGACTCGCGGGTCGAGGGCAAACTGCCTCGACCCGGTTAGGCGGGGTGAAGATGGTCGGAGGGTCGAGATGGGCGAGCTCCGGCGAGGGTGAGGACGGAGGAGCTCGAATCCCAGCTCCTGTGCGAGCTGGGTTGGATGGAGGGGTGTAGAACGTGTGCGAGAAGAAGGCGAAGACTATGGCACAACCCGATGATTGAACGGTGGTCGGACGTGATCAGAATCGACGTTGAACGGCGGAGCAGCGAATTGGGGCTAATCTAAAATTAGCAAATGAGAAAGCAAAATGGGTATACCTAGATGGACGAATCGATTGGGGGCGAGCTTGCGCAGCTCTGGGTCTTCGCCTCACGGAGCGCCGACGTCCGAGGCTCGAGCTCCAACTCAGGGCGGAGCACGGCGGTGCTACTCGCCGGATCGATGGGCCACTGCCCCTCTCCTCGCTGCGACACTTGCTGGAGCAAGCTGTCACTCTTGCCAACACAGTGGAGGTCACGGGTAGTGAGAAAATGAGCCAAAGATGGAGAAATCGTGCGACGGAGCTGGGTATTTAAGTGGGTGCAGGTCCGGCTAGGGTTGGTCGGGTAGGGCTGTGTGAAGCGCGGATCCCGATGTGGATACCCTGGCGAGGGTCTCGGATGCAAGGAGAAGAGATAGGACCCGGAGTTTGCGGAGATGGCGAGCGGATCGAGCGCGGAAAAAGAGGAGAAGTCGGGTCGGGCGCGAGATCCGCTGGAGAAGGAGGTCCGCGGAGGGAGTTGACCGGAGGTCAACATCTCCGTGGGCCAATGAGAAGCTGACACGTGGAAAAGATTTGAAAAATCAATTATAAATAGTAAATGACAGAATTATTAAAAAGTCAAAACATGAAATATTTTTGTTTTAATATTTTCTATTTTTTGTGATTTTTAATTAATTTTCTAAAATAAAAATAGGGTATTTACATTATATGGCTATACATAGGTATATGTACAATATGTATTTTTATTTTTTTTGATTTTTAATTTATTATTTTTATACAATTTTATTGCCATTTTATATTTTATTTTTTTATATTATAAAATGAGGAATAAAAAGACATTTTTATTTTCTTTTTATTATTTATATACATAGGTGAAATAAATACATATGTACATTTATATACATGGTATATTTACAATAATATTTTTGATTTTTTAATTTTGTTTTTTTTTATTTTGTTTTTGTTTTAATTTATTTTATTTATTTACACTATATAATGTAGAATATTTACAAAACTTTTGGAAATTAAAGTTTATTTATTTCTAAAGCTAAATAAATAAAAGATGGATGTTTTATATACATGATGACTATGTACAAGGGTGATGTTTTTGTTTTCTTTTTGATTTTTCTATTTTTATCTTGTTTTTATCTTTATAAATATATACAAATATTTACAAGCCATTTTGAGTCTATTTTTGTGAGGAAAATACTTTTATTTTATTTACATAAATATTTACACCCATGAGCCCCTATCTCCCTCTACTTTGGTTTTTATGCGGTCAGGCCCATGCTGAGCCCTCCCTTGGGTTAGGTTGCTCAATATTTATTCTAAATATTTCCCTCTTTTTCTTTTTACTCTTTATTCTTTTATTTTTACACAAAAACATGCTAATTATTAAACTTTATACAATGCATGCTTTTGATAATTATTTGTATTTACATGAATATACATGCATTTGCAAAGGTTTTTGTAGCTAAAATGTAAGAATAAAGAGTGATGAATGGGTATTCATCACCCCCCTATACTTAACTTTTGCTAGTCCCTTAGCAAACACTTATTTGAAAAAGAAGTGAAAAAGAAAGAAAGAAAAAGAAAATGAGGGGAATATACATGGATCAAGGTTGAATATTAAACTTTCCTTCATTAAATTGAATTATGGAGCTCGATCGGATCTTTGGATTATTAATGTGTCGGAACGTTATTTAGACTTAAGCTTAAAACTCAACAGCCTCTAAGTTCCACCAATCTATGGGCAAGACTCCTCAATAAACCAGATCAGAACAAGTCTACATACACAAACTCTAATGACCATGAATCTTTCCATGCAGTGTAAGTGATATGTAGCTCCCCACCTCAGAAGTAACAAAGAAACAACCTCCCTCAACCTGGTAACTCTAATGCCTCGGTCTAGCAACTCTTTCCTCGAGAAGCGGGGTATTCCCTTCTAAGTTCAAGTGCAACCGGCTCAAGAAGAGGGGGAAGAAGTATAGACTTTTGGAAGCTCAACCAGTGTAGCTAAGTCTCCCGCTGCAAGCTTCATGAGATGTAACATGGATACCATAAGCTTTTGCTTTATTTGACTATATACACTCCGGTGGGGTTATTAAATTTTCAATCCGACCCACCACTTTTTTGGAGTTCTTTTTGCATTTTGCATTTTTTTTCAAGTGCCTCTGTACAACATATCTACATGGTGCAACATATATACAAGAAATTTCCTCTTGAGCCAGTAGACTATCCCTCTTTTGAAGCTTTATTGCAACCCACGGCTTCTGTCTTTAGCCTTCATCACCACTAGACCAAGTTGAGACGCACTTCCTTCACTAGAAGAAGAAGAGAGGTTTCGCCTAGAAGTACTACCCTCATATGCTACCCCAAGCCAAAGGAAACTGCCTCCTCACCACCTCATCCGTGGAGAGCTATGTGTAAGGTGTTGGTGCAAGTCAAGCCATTGTCTCTAAGAGTCATGCGTGTGTTGTTAAGTGCTCTACTTAGGCTCATCAAGATGACATATGCTCACAGCCTAGTGGACTCAAAGAATTAAGTCCTTATGGACCTGAAAAGCCTTAACCCTAAGCCCTATAAGGTTCCTCTTAGAATTAGGTGGATTAAGATCTTAATCAAGCTCCATTTCTCAATTTAATTCCAGGCTAGTTTAAATGTCAACTCTCATCCAGGAAAAACTATATACATATATATATAAAGATGCTATTTACAAATATTTACAATCGTGTAAAATTTTTGAAAAATGTTTTGAAATCATGAATGGATGGATGCATGAAGTGCAAGTTTTGCAAAAGTATTTACAAGCATTTACACAAGATTTTTGCAAACTTTTGATTTTCAAAACATTTTGGAAAAATTTTACTATATACATAATTTTG
Source organism: Ottelia alismoides (assembly GCA_037367405.1). Lineage (NCBI taxonomy): Eukaryota > Viridiplantae > Streptophyta > Magnoliopsida > Alismatales > Hydrocharitaceae > Ottelia > Ottelia alismoides. The sequence continues at coordinate 98,983 of JAZKJV010010097.1, forward strand.
ATAAGAAAATATTTACACAAACTTTACACAAAAGATTTTTGAAAACATTTTACAAAAATAATTTTGTACACTAGCTATGTATGTGTAAATAAAAGAATGATTATTTACAGGAAAATTTTTTAATTTTTATGATTTTTACGGTTTTAAGCCATTTTATTTATTAACACACTCACACAAAGTACGAGTTATGGCTAAAGTATATATGAAATATATACACACCCCCCATATACTTAGCTCGAACAATGTCCTCAGAGTGATCAAGAGCGATGAAGAAGACTTAACTCGTGCTTAGTAAAAGGGAAGTGAAAAGGAATGGCTAGGTACAGAAATGAATAAATGAATAGAATGAGGAGAACTCGGTGGTTTCCCCCTATACTTAGGATTAACTAATCCTAAGTATAGCAAGCTGTACATGTAGGGAAATCCGAGTGAAGAATGTACAGAGTCTGCCCCCCCTATACTTAGGGTAAAATATCCCTAAGTATAGGCAGCAAAACAGGGGCAGAAAGAATGAAAAGAATACCCGCAGGTCCTACATCCCCCCTATACTTAGGGTAAAGTACACCCTAAGTATAGCATAATCATAAGATGAGAAAAGGGATGTGGGATTAAAGAATAGTGTGATATAGACAACTGGATCTATACAAGTCGGAAGAACAGTGATAATCAGGCGTGAGATGCAATAGATGTGAATCAAGAGACCACATCTCACGCAAAGTGAATAGGGGCAACATCAACGACCCGCGGCTCATGATCTAGAAATGGCTTGAGCCGCTGGCCGTTCACTCGAAAGGTACTCTCAGAAGACAACTCGGATATATCAATGCTACCGTTGTCGTGTACCTTTCTTACAAGATAAGGTCCCTTCCATTTGCTCTGTAGCTTCCCTGGAAATAGACGAAGCCTCGCATCAAACAACCATACTCTCTATCCAGGCTCAAAATGATTGTGGCTGATATGAGAATCATGCCATTCTTTCACTTTCTCCTTATATTGTAGGCTGTTTGAGAAGGCTGTATCTCTAAGCTCCTCCAGGGCTGCTAACTCTGCCCTCCTCTGGTCTCCTACACTCTCTGGATCTAAAAGAATATCCGTGACTGCCCAAAGTGACTTGTGCCTCAACTCAACAGGTAAATGGCATGGCTTGCCATAAACTAGGCGAAAGGGAGATGTGCCCAATGGTGTCTTGAAAGACGTCCTATATGCCCACAAGACCGAGTCCAAAAGCTGTGACCAATCCTTTCGGTCAGGACGGACGACTTTCTGCAAAATAGTCTTGATCTCCCTGTTCGAGACCTCGGCTAGACCATTCGTCTGTGGATGGTATGGAGTGGCAACTCGATGGTCTATGCCGAACTCACTGGCAAGTGCCTTCACCTGGTCGTTGATGAAATGAGACCCCCCATCTGAAATCAATACTCGAGGTACCCCGAACCGCGTGATGATGTGCTTCCTCAAAAATCTGCAAACTGTCCTCGCATCAGCGGCTCGGGCGGAGATAGCCTCAACCCAATGACTAACATAGTCAACGGCCAACAGAATGTACTCAAATCCCTGACTCTTAGGGAATGGACCCATGAAATCGGTGCCCCATGCGTCAAAAACCTCACAGAAGTGAATGGGCTGCATCGGCATCATATCACGCTGTCCACAAGTGCCCATCCTCTGACAGTCAGTACACCTCTTCACGAACTCATCAGAGTCCTTGAAGAGGGTAGGCCACCACAAGCCGGATTGGAGCACTTTCTGTGCCGTTCTCCTCCCAGAGTGATGTCCTCCTGCCTCAAGCTTGTGGCAGTAAGTGAGGACGCTATGGTGCTCATCCTGAGGGATGCATCTACGCCAGACACTATCCCCTCCTTCGTGGTAAAGGATGGGATCCTCCCAATGGTAAGACTTGGCCTTCGCAAGAAAGGTCTCAAGCCTCTGTCTGGGCCAACCTTGTGGGACTTTCTTAGCAACAAGAAAGTTCACAATATAGGCATACCACGGGAGTGAGGCGATAGCAAGGATCGCCTCATCTGGGAAGGTCTCACAAATGGGATCAATCTGCTCAGACTCCTCAAGCTGCTCTAAACGGGAGAGATGATCGGCCACCACATTCTTGACTCCAGACTTATCCTTAATCTCAATGTCGAACTCCTGGAGTAGAAGGATCCATCTAGTCAATCTGGCCTTGGCATCCTTCTTTGCCATGAGGTATCGAATGGCGGTATGATCAGTATACAAAGTCACTCTAGATCCAATGATGTACGATCTGAACTTATCTAGGGTGAACACTACTGCTAGCATCTCTTTCTCTGTGACTGTATAATTCCGCTGGGCGGAATCCAAGGTGCGGCTAGCATAGTGGATAGCAAATGGAACTCCATCCCTCCTCTGTCCCAGCACAACCCCCACGGCAAAATCGGAGGCATCCGTCATGATCTCGAATGGGAGAGACCAATCTGGTGGCTGGAGGACAGGATCCTCAACAATACACTGCTTGAGAGTATCAAAGGACGAAAGACACTTGTCATCGACAAGGAACTCGGTGTCTTTCGTCAGCAGGTCAGTCAACGGTCGGGCAACTCTACTGAAATCACGGATAAACCGCCTATAGAAACCGACGTGCCCCAGGAAAGATCGTAACTGCCGCAAATTGGACGGTGGTGTGAGTTTTCTAATGACATCAACCTTGGCCGGATCAACTTCCATGCCCCTGTTGGAGATGATGTGGCCAAGCACCGTCCCTTGAGTCACCATAAAGTGACTCTTCTCCCACGAAAGAACCAAGCGGACCTCAATACATCGCTGAAGTACTCGGTCTAGGCAGTCAAGACAGGAGTCGAATCCGTCACCGTAAACCGAGAAATCATCCATGAAGACCTCTAAGCACTCCCCCACCATGTCCGAAAAGATCGACAACATGCATCTCTGAAAAGTCGCAGGGGCATTGCATAGCCCAAATGGCATGCGTCGGAAGGCGTATGTGCCGAAGGGACAGGTAAAGGTGGTCTTCTCCTGATCCTCAGGAGCGATGGCCACCTGGTTGTAGCCCGAGTACCCATCCAGAAAACAATAATGGCTCTTCCCTGCCAATCTCTCAATAATCTGATCAGTAAAGGGCAGGGGGAAATGATCCTTCTTGGTGGCCTGGTTGAGTCTCCTGTAGTCAACACAAACCCGCCAAGAAGTGGGTACTCGTGTAGCAATCTCCTCTCCAGACTCGCTAATCACTGTAGTGATGCCCGTCTTCTTGGGCACCACATGCAAAGGGCTGACCCACTTGGAGTCGGAGATGGGATAGATAAAATCGGCGCTCCACCATTTCGAAATTTCCTTCATGACAACCTCTCTCAGATTTGGGTTCAGCCGCCGCTGGAACTCACGCGACGGCTTCGCCACATCCTCGAGATAGATATGGTGGGAGCACAGGACCGGACTAATCCCATGGAGATCTGCTACGCTCCATCCTATTGCCTTGCGGTTCTTTTCAAGAACCCCCATCAGACGGGATTCCTGCTCTCCAGTCAAATCGGCTGAGATAATGACTGGGTACATCTCATTCTCACCCGCAAGGAATCTATACTTCAGCGACGAAGGAAGCGGCTTCAGCTCTGGACAACTGGGTGCTGGCAAATCTGGCTTCGAAAGAAGACGTGTGTAAGCTGCCAAATCTGTCCGGGAGACTGAAAGTGTACTCTCGCAAACTGGATCTGGAGAAGGCTGCTCAACTGAACTGTCTCTGATCTGCTCGGATCTACCTCCTCCTCAACTGTAGGCTCAGTGGAAATCAGGTCTGGCATGTAGTCATCACAATCTGCCCACTCAGACTCTGAATCCGAGGGATCTGCATCAAACAAGGTGGCATCAGTACCACCGTCACACAAGGTGGCCTCAGTACCACCGTAACTGAACTCTGTGTCACGGTCGAGAACCGGCTCTGCTGCCTTTGTAGTATCCTGAACCAGGAATGTGCTCTCCAAGCTCTCCTCTATTGTCCTCTCTGCATCAGCGGTGTCTGAAAATGAGAGGATGGCCTGTGCTGCTGGGTCTGCCCAAACTGCCTCGTCATCTGTGATCACAAAGTCACAGTCCTGGTGGATGTCTAGCCCAGCATCTGTCAGCTGCTCTGTATCTGAAGTAGTCTCTGAGCATGATCTCTCTCTAGCTCTGCTGTCCTCGACCGTCTCTATTTGTACACTCTTGCCCTCGACGCAAAAGTATACCTTCCCGCTATCATGATCGGTCACTGCCTTGACTGTGGCCAAGAACGGGCGACCTAAAATGATGGGGGTATCGGTCACTGAATCAGGGATCTCCATATCCAACACTACGAAGTCCACGGGGAATTGCAGACCCTGAATAGTGACGACAACGTCTCATAACAACCCCTTCGGCCTCTTGACAGATCTATCAGCAAACTGAAGGACTGACCTGCTCTGTCTAAGAGTGCCCAACTCGAAGCGGTCGAGAAGGGATACCGGAAGGAGGTTGATAGACAATCCGCTATCCAATAGAATACGGTCGAACCTCTGCTCTCTAATGTGACATCTGACATATGGGGCTCCTGAATCTGGCCTCTTGGCCGGCAGACGGTTCTGGATCGCGAAGCACGTGGCTTTCGTCAGCACATGAATCTCTGAATGGTGGTTCTTCCTCCTCCTCCTGACTGTAGTCCTGTCTCTTAATGATCGCTGAAGAAGGGGGATGTGCTGCAAAGCCTCCTGAAGGGTCAGCTGTATGTGAAATCTATCAATCATGCTCTGGCTGAACTTCTCCTGCTCTCTCTTTTTTGGATCTTTTTCTCTTTTCTTCCCCTTCCCCATCTGAAGGGCTCTAGGGAAGGGGATCACTGGGTCCTTCTCAGATGAAGGACTAGAAAAAGGTCTAGGCGGTTCGACGACCGGATCCACACATACATCATGCACCACAGTGGGACCAGAAGAAAATAAACCCTTTTCTTTATTCACAGAACTGTTCAGAGGTACATCAGTGGAAGGAAAAACAACAGCTCTCTCTATATGAACTCGGGTGGCCTCAGTACCACCATCGGCTGGCTCAGCTGGAAGACTCGCGGCCTCAGTACCGCGCTCTGGCTCGGCAACTCGGGTGGTGTCAGTACCACCTCCTCGAACTGGTGAAGTGGCAGCCTCAGCACCGCCTGGGATCAACATCCTTGGTGGCATCAGTACCACCATCATCATCATGTGTGGCCTCAATACCGCTCTCCTCCTCCTCCTCTGGCGCTCTAGGTGTATCTTCATGCTGTCGCTCAGACGAGGCGCCGCCTGCTGGCATCCTACCGCTCCTAAGTGTGACAAAGTCAGTATCAAACAGATATCCAGTCATATCACCAAATGTATCACTAGGAGTGGTATACTCAGTACAAACTACCTGCTCAGACTTCCGCTTCAGGCTGTTGGGATTCGGCTCTATTTGGGCAGGAATGACGACCTTCCCTCTCACGATGTCCCGCATCTCCTGGCGGAACTCGTTCATCTCCCGTCTGAAAGTAGCCTGCTGGTCCATGAGGAGGCGGGCTATGTCGTCCAAGGCAGGGCTCTCGTATGGTGGACCATGAGAGCCCGACGGGTAGCCTCTCTGGTAATGAGGCTGCTGGAACTGGTGTTGCTGCTGCTGAGAGGGGTAGGTAGGAGGGTGCTGCTGCTGGTGTGGCTGGTGAAGCTGCTCTCGCCTCCAAGACTGTCCCTGCTGATAGGGACGAGGAACGAAGGATGGCTGCTGCTGTGACTGGTTAACTGGGGGCTGCTGCTGCTGGTACGGCTCCGCCTGTACAAGGTGAACCTGTCTAGGCTGCTGGTGTGAGCTGGAGCGCTGGAACGAGCTGCTGCTGCCGCCGGTGTCACCTCGCGACTGAAGACGGGGCTGTGAAGTCGTCTGTGCCTCCTGGAGACACATGAGCTGGGTCTTCATGTCGCTCAGAGTCTGTGCCATCTGCTCCATCTGAGTGATGCCCTGGTACTGCTTCTTCTCGATCAGCTCCATCCGATCCAACTTCTCACTGATGATACCCATATCTGCAGCGGATGACTCTGCCTGTGCTGCTACTACTACGGATGAACTGGAAGGACCGGCGTCGACCCGTGCTATCCTCTAGTACTGCACGGGTCCTGGCTGTTGGGGTCTGCCCTGAGTGTACAACCTGGTCTGGGACATCACCATGTAGTTCTCGGCCATCTCCTCGTAGATGGTCCAGACCTGGTCATGATCCTTGGCGAAGTAAGACCCGCCACAAGAAGCGTTCACCAAGCCCTGAAGCTCTGGTGTCAGCCCGCTGAAGAAGCTCTGAACAAGGTTCGGCTTCGAGATGTCGTGGTGCGGGCATCGATCAGTCAGCTCACGGAACCTCTCCCATGCCTCATGGAATTGCTCGTTGGGGAGTATGGAGAAGTTGCTGATGAGGGCTCTCGCTGCATTAGTCCGTCCAAGTGGATAGTGCTTGTTCAAGTACTCGGTGCGGAGCTGCTCCCAGGTGTAAACGAACTTCCCCAAGTGCTTCAGCCAGGTGGCTGCTCTGTCTGCTAAGGAAAAGGGGAAGGCAATCATCCTGATAGTGTCCTGGTCCACCTGACGATCGTGGACAATGCAGCATATCATCTCAAACTCCTGCAGGTGGAGATGAGGCTCCTCTGTCGCCAAACCGTGAAACCGAGGTAGGAGCTGCAAGGTGTTCGGGGGGAACTTGAAGTCCCCCACGATCGCTGGAAGTACCACCCAGCGGTGTGTCAAGGTCGACCCGGGATTGTGGTTCTCCTGCATCGATCTAAGTGGCGGTGGTGCTCCTCCTGCTCCTGCTGCTGCTGCTGCGGCTGCTGCCGCGGCTGCGGCTGCGGCGGCAGCTGCCGCATCGTCGGGTCCTCCTCCTCCGCGGTTCTCGCGGTTGGCTCTCATCTGCTCGAGCTCTCTCCTCATGTCCATCATGAATGCTCCCTGATCCCTCAGCTGCTGCTGCACTGACTCGAGGGAGGCGATCAGGGTGGAGTTGATCGAACCCTGGTCTAGAACGAAATGCTGCTCTCCCTGTGGACCTCTGGTGCGATCATCAGAACTGCCGGCCATCGTCTCTGAAAAACCAAAACAACCGAACTCAGGTGCCGATAAATCATCTGTCTGTCTCTCCTCTGGCACTGGTATCTCTGAATCAGAAGAAGGGTGGTCGAGGGGGAACAGGTTGGAATCATACTCGGGTTCGGAGAGCGGGTTTGAGCTCCCACGAACCGACCTAGATGAATGGTCAGGAGTGCTGAAAAACGGTGCAGCCAGAGCCTGCCTAAGAGACCTCCTGCCCATCATCGTGATCTGGCGAGTAAGGCGGATGAGATCTGGAAAAACTATGATCAGCAACCAAACCCTCTGTTCACCAACGCTACACGAGCTGAAGACCGTAAAGGCTCGGTCAAATTATCTTGTCAAATGTTATTAGGTGAACAAACAATCTATCAGAGCGCTTACGTGACCTGTTGGGATTCCCGATGCTACCCCAACCGACTGGCCCGCACGGAAGAGTCGGTAGTCAGTCAGGAATATCATCGGAGGGCTCTACCTAGTGAACGGGTCACTCTCTCGCGCAAGCAAACCAAACAATGAGGGGGTTGCTCTCACCAAGACAGATTTTTAGGTGAAGTGTCTTTTAGGGTCAATAGTTTTAGCAGTCCCAATTTTATAGTTTTTCTTTTTTAGATTTTTTTAATGCAAGCAAAAGGCCTAACGAATTTTTCGGTTCTCCTGGTTATTAAGTCCAAAACAGGGGGGAGAAGACGAAAAAGCTGATGCGCGATAAATCAATAATGCATGCAGAGATAGAAATGCGTACCTGACTCCACCAGTCTACATGCAAGATGATCCGCGCATAAATGTAAAGACTGAAAAGAAACTACCTATATGGTGCAGCGGTGAAAATCGAGTCCTAAACAGGCAATTTCTACTCGACAGAACCGTCTAGCTTAGCCACTCGCACTCGATCCAAAGAGTCCGGTCTAAACCCACCCCTCCTCTTCTCGACAGGTCGAGTTCATGAGTAGCGCTTGACGGGGCAGGCTCGCGGCGCGTAGGCTCTCAGGAAAGCGACTAAGCTATTTTATTAGTGAATTATTAGTAGGTCCAATTATCGTTCTATAGGAACAGACAAGCAATTAAGTGTGGGGATCCTACTAATTACGGCACAGTCAAGTAGAAAATCCTAAATCTAGGGGCTCGAGAAAAACCGCTGAAAACCATAAAAGGCAGCTAAAAAGCTAAAACCGCGAAAAATCGCGAAAAATCTAAACTAGTCTAAGGGGTCCCCCGAGCACACCGGTGCTCGGCGAAACAGACCCCGGAAGTTCAACTGTCTCTGTCCGTCCCTGTATTATTACAATAACAATTCTAAAATGCGAGAAATAAAATTGATCTACACTACACTACTCTCACGGCTATCCCGCACCTCCCGCACTCTTGCTCGTTCCTCGCGCTCTCCTGCGGCTCTGTGAAGAAAAGAGCCGCCTCTGACTCTCGCGGTTGCGTCGGCTTCCGAAGAAGCCGCCTCGATCCTCGGGCCCTCGCAAGAAATCAAACAAAAGCGATCAGTCCAGATAAATGTATAAACAAGTCGAATGTATATACAAAAATATGTACAAAAAGCCGTGAAAAGAAAACCGCGGAAAAACGACTACTAAGCCGTGCTCCCCGGCAACGGCGCCATTTTGACGGCACGAAAACCGAAGCGACTGAGGTAAAGGTACTAAATGGTCGTCGCGACCTCAATCACTCGGCTGTGTCGATCAAGAAAAAAATAGACCACCAAACAAAATCAACTCGAAAGCACGATAGCGGTCTTGCTATTAATTTAACCTGGTATAGCGACCAGGGTCGAACACAAGGAGCACGAATTGGCCTCGTGGCCTACGAAGTAGTCAAAATCGAGAGAAAAAGGAGAAAAGAGTATTTTTGGTGGTTTTTAGGATTTTTAATTTTTTTTTGGATTTTTAATGTATTAAGAAACTAAGGAAAACAAGGAAACAACACACTTCAACAATTTATTTAATGTATCCAAACTCACGTAAAAATTCCAGAAAAAATATTTTTATGTGTTTTATAATTTGTACTATTTTTAGTGAATTTTTGAGATTTTTCTGATGTTTATTTAATTTTCTAAAAATCAAACAGTGAATGAAAAAGAAGGTACTGTCCAGCCAAGCTTAAGGGACCTAAATAAAATATCTAGAAATCCCCAATAAGCCTGGAGGTAATTTTCCTGTATAGAGAAGAAAACAAGAAAATTTTAAGCACCTAAATTATTATTTTTGGGTTTTTAATTTATTTACTAGAATTTTTATGAGATTTTAAGTGTTTTTCAATTTTTAGGTGCTTTAGATAAGGAAAAATAGCCAAAATTGGCTAGAAAATCAATCAAGCGAAAACAAACAGTAGGTAATTTGTTTGTAATTTTTAGGTGAGTTTTAATATTTTTTTGTGATTTTCAAAGTTCAACAGTAAAGAAAATACGTGTTTTTGAATTTTTAAAAATATCAAACAGTGTCTAAAATGTCTCCAAAATTTATAAAAAATTTTACATCATGGCAGGAGCCATGTATTTAATTTTCATCAAATTTAGAGTTGATTTGCTATTTTATTAAAATCACACACAAGGGCATAGTACACAGGGACCAAAACGCAAATACCAGGAGTCCTGGGGAGTCTAGTGCAAAATACCCAAGAAATCACGTGCCAAGCACGTGTCTGGGGCACTTAGGGACCCAAATGTAATAAAAACTAAGTCCGAGGACCTTTTCGTAACAAGTACCAAAAGTCCAGGGGCTAGTCTGCAAATAACCCACGAATGTACGCACATGCAATAATAAATCACGCACAGGGGTATAAATGCAAATATCCAAAAGTTTTCATTCAATCCATAACATCTCAGAACCACAAGGTAGAATATGCAAAAAGCCCAGAAAACCACGTGTCGAAGCATGTGCTACACCATACACAGGGGCATAAATGCGAAGAAAATAAAGTGCAGGGTCCTCTATGCAATTGTACCAAAAACTAAACAACTACACTAAATAATTACATGACTAAATGCGAAATAAAATAAAGGAGGGGGCCTAAGGGTAAATTACCCTTTATTAATGCAGGGTGCTGGATGGATGCCATGTAGCAGATGAACGGTCCAGATGCGGGTGGCTCTCCAAGGCTCAGCTCCTCGCGATGATCGAACGGTGACGGCGTAGCCACGTGGAAGATCCGGCGGTGGCGGTGCGTAGCTGCTACGCCTCTCTGGATTCGACGGCTGGGATCAGTCCTCACTGATCGGACGCTAGCTGCAGCTCCGTGGATGAACGGTCAAGATGAGATCTGGAGCTCTGAGGCTGATCGGACGGTCGCTGAAGGTCTTCGAAGAACAGGCGGCCGGCGAACTTCGTCGGCCCAGTACGCTCGCTCAGAGCCTCCTCGCGGGGCGCTGATGATCGGAAAAGATTCGGCGTGAGCCTCCGCGTCGGATGGGGGTCTCCGATGATCGAATAACGCTGTGAGGTGGTCGGAATCGGCGAAACACGGCGGCGGAGCGAAATGGGGGAAATTGGAAATTCGAGAAAAATGAAGAACTACAGGTCTACCTGGGTGGCTGAATGGGTTGTGGTCGAGCTTACGCAGCTCTGGGACTTTGCCTCACGGAGCGCCGACGTCTGAGGCTCGAGCTCCAACTCAGGGCGGAGCACGGCGGTGCTACTCGCCGGATCAGTGGAATCCGCTCCCTCTCCTCGCTGCGACACCACGGGGGACGAGCTGTCACTCTCGTCGATGCGATGGAGCTCACTGGGGGTGGAACGAATGGCCAAAGATGGAGAAATCGTGCGGTGGAGCTGGGTATTTAAGTGGGTACAGGTTGATTCCGGCTAGGGTTGGTCGGGTAGCGCTGTGTGAAGCGCGGATCCTGATGTGGATACCCCGGCGAGGGTCTCGGATGCAAGGAGAAGAGATAGGACCCAGAGTTTGCGGAGATGGCGAGCGGATCGAGCGCGGAAAAAGAGGAGAAGTCGGGTCGGGCGCGAGATCCGCTGGAGAAGGAGGTCCGCGGAGGGAGTTGACTGGAGGTCAACATCTCCGTGGGCCAATGAGAAGCTGACACGTGGAAAAGATTTGAAAAATCAATTATAAATAGTAAATGGCAGAATTATTAAAAAGTCAAAACATGAAATATTTTTGTTTTAATATTTTCTATTTTTTTGGGATTTTTAATTAATTTTCCAAAATAAAAATAGGGTATTTACATTATATGGCTATACATAGGTTTAGGTACAATATGTATTTTTAATTTTTTTTATTTTTAATTTGTTATTTTTATACAATTTTATTCCCATTTTATATTTTATTTTTTTATATTATAAAATGAGGAATAAAAAGACATTTTTATTTTCTTTTTATTATTTATATACATAGGTGATATAAATACATATGTACATTTATATACATGGTATATTTACAATAATATTTTTGATTTTTAATTTTGTTCTTTTTATTTCGTTTTTGTTTTAATTTATTTTATTTATTTACACTATATAATGTAGAATATTTACAAAACTTTTGGACATTAAAGTTTATTTATTTATAAAGCTAAATAAATAAAAGATGGATGTTTTATATACATGATGACTATATACAAGGGTGATGTTTTTGTTTTCTTTTTGATTTTTCTATTTTTATCTTGTTTTTATCTTTATAAATATATAGAAATATTTACAAGCCATTTTGAGTCTATTTTTGTGAGGAAAATACTTTTATTTTATTTACATAAATATTTACACCCATGAGCCCCAATCTCCCTCTACTTTGGTTTTTATGCGGTCAGGCCCATGCTGAGCCCTCCCTTGGGTTAGGTTGCTCAATATTTATTCTAAATATTTCCCTCTTTTTCTTTTTACTCTTTATTCTTTTATTTTTGCACAAAAACATGCTAAATATTAAACTTTATACAATGCATGCTTTTGATAATTATTTGTATTTACATGAATATACATGCATTTGCAAAGGTTTTTGTAGCTAAAATGTAAGAATAAAGAGTGATGAATGGGTATTCATCAATGACCCACAGTTCATAATTTGTTCCATCCATCTTCACAAGGGGTGCTGGACGTTTAAGGCACTCAGGGATGGAATATCTGCTTTGTTGTCAGACATGATGACAACAATCTCTCAAGACTGGGGTTGTAAACTGGACAAAGACAATGTCTACACAGATATAAAGGAAGATGGTTGCGGGTGTAGACTCATACCACAACCACTTCCATTCTTTGGAAGGCTAGGGTGCTTTAGATAATCAAATCACACCCTAGAAGATCGAAACAAAGCCCAACTGAATGCCTGCAGCGATGCACAAGGGTACACGAGCACCACTGAGGCGACAACTGGGCCTGCACGTAAAACCGCGAGCTGCGCTGGGCCTGCACTAGGGTTGCACGGAAGCATGTGTGCACCCAGGCGCAAACACCATTGGAGAGGCTATGGAGTAGCGTATGAAGCATCGAGGGCGATGCTCGGCGATGCACGCCGGGAAGGTGCACGACAGAAGAGCTTCAGCGATGTGCGGCTATGCGGCGCGAGGAGGAGCACACAGCGGTGTGTAGGGTTTTGGTGGGGATGGGCTTTTAGGGCACAATCTCCGATCTAGGATCGTCGCTCTAATACCATTTTGAAATGAGAGAATGAAAAGTGATATCCCTCGTCGCCCTAGAGCTCTTTTATATAAGGAAAAGGTCTATGGAGAAATTACATAAAGAAGACTGAACAAAATAAAGACATATAATTATCTCAACACGCTCAAAATCACTCCTCAAAATCACTCCTCAAATATGGAAGAAGGTATTAAGGGAAAATGAAACACAAGGGACTCATCCATGTCTATGATGGTACCTTTGAGGCATTATGTGGAACGTCTAATCTACTATCTGTACCTCCTCGAACGACTCAAGCTACTCTCACTATTATGCATAAGCTTCTAGAAGGAATACCATGATGACTAGAACGATCCAACCCCGAGGAAAGCGGGGCTATCCCCTCTAAACATTTGGACGCAACACAATAAAGTTGTCGGACAGAGTTATTGATAAGTGAATCAAGGGACTGGGTAATAAAGAAGCGGGGGGTATATCTTCCCGTGAAATGGAAGGGACTTCCAAGAGAAGAAGCTAGTTTGGAAGGAGATACAACACTATGATAGTTTGGGGATATGATCAAGGCATTCTTCAATGAATGGGATCAGATAAGGATGCGGATGCCTGTTATTGAGGATGTGAAAAGCTTCACTAAAATCTAGATACCGAAGATGTGCATTATGGCATGAGGTAAGGAATGCAGCAATACGACAAGGATTGTAAACGTGGTCAGATGGGCGCAGAAAGAAGTTCCGGGTAACTCAACTTGATTGTTGTCATGCAATCAAGACAGGAGGCCACACGAGACGCGGCACACCCTTTTGACACAGAGGAAGATTGACATTGTGACATTGAGGGCATATAACACTCACTAGCTATATGAATTGGCTCGGAATTGGCGCCACAGCTGAAGCCCTTTATGAATGTGGAAGGAAGGGTGCCTTAGCTAAAAATTTAAAATTATCACGGAATCATAATGCGGTATTCGAAAAGCTAAAAATTTCTACGTCCTGAGGGATTATGTGCCTTCATATGTACCCATATGACCATTAAGAAAGGAAGATGCTCTCAAAAAGGGAAGTTCTCTATAGGGACCACAGCGTGCAACTATGAGAGGAAAAGGGGTCATTTCAATAACGAGTAGGTTTGTGATGGTCTGGTTGGTAGTGGTTATATGATATGAGATGATGTGGCCTTATAATTTTATAATAAAAAGTCATGAGTAGGTAATGATTTGGATTCCCACTTTTCTTAAAAAATGTATAGGTAATTTAGAATAAGATTGGAATTGTTAACACATTTAAATTCGGTGATTTTCAATACATGTACTCCAATATTTATTTGAAAAGAACATTTAAGGTCATAAAATGATTCGAAGTGAACATTATTTCTGACCGATTAATAAGCATACGTAACAATATGGTTTAAAATTGTCGATCCACAATAGTGGGTGGAAAAGATCCGATTTCATTGATGGTTAGAGATTTTGGATACATAGTCTGTGTCGCCTTCTACAGTATTTGTAGCCGGCACAATAGCAAAGGATTTTGATACAATCAAAAATCGTATGTGAATTCCTTTATGATATTTAATTCATGGTAGGTGGAATGACACAATGTTGCTTCTCGCTAACTATGTACCTTCATATGTAACCATCGAGAAAGAAGAAGACTCAAAAATCATAGTTCTCTACAGGGACTTAATAGTTTGTAGTTACAGAAGGAAAATGGATCGTTTCAGAAACCGTACGAAAATTAGTAATTGTATGGATCCACATTCAATCTCACTCGCCATTGCGGTTGAAAAGTCTGATTCAAAGAGGTAGGCCAGCAAAGCCAAAAGCGAGAGGACTCTTTATTTTCTCCCTTAGGCATGAGGATCTTGTTCCAAAACTCAACTTCTTGGAGAAATTCAAATGCTATATCCTATGAACTTAAAACAAAAAAAATACCCACATAATCAAACCTACAAAATGGATTATATATAGAGAGAGAGGAAATGTGTCCATGACCACACACAATTGCGTATTCCCATATGTAAAAATGAATATTTGTTAATAAAACTTAAATCAAATATTGATCTTGATTTATACTCTAAAATGAAGATCGTACTGAAATTCCAAGTCATTAGGAGTTTTGTAACCCATCCATCGAACGACGCTGGATTCATTTCATCACAACCATTAATTCTGAATATCTGTACTAAACATCCTAAATGAAAGCCTCCGAAACATCTAAGGCATCAAAGAGAAACCACCATATGAGATATATGCATCTTAAATGAAGCCATTCGGCTATATAACCAACTGTAGACATACGCAACAAAAGGAAAGCAACTACTGGACGATTATCACAGCAGCTGTAGATACAAGCATCAAATGGAAAGCAACTACAGAGTTATGATATTGGTAAACGGAAGCATTTGAACATCTAAGGCATCAAAGGGAAAGCTTATATTGATATATAAAGAAGTGTAGATGAAAGTGTTGGAGTATAAGTTGTATGCGCCTATTGTGTTGTAGCAGGGTAAATGGATCCTGGAGAAGATCCATTTACCCCCATCCAGTGTTTAGTCCCACATGGACCAGCGTTGGGACTTGGAGGCTCTGGGAAGGCTATATAAGGAGCCCCAGACCTCTTGTACTCATTGAGAAATTCTAATAGAATATCCGCCCCGTTGAGGGCTTCTCCTGTGGTTTCATCCCGCTCCTCACGGAGTAGGGTTCCACATAAAAATCTTTGTGTTCTTCGTGATTATTCTTCTTTATTATGTTATTCCGCTTCCGCTTTCTATTTTATAACATGGTATCAGAGCGGGTTCGATTCTCGGGGATTTCATTATTTGTTATTTTGTTTCGAGATTCGATTGTAAAAGCGCTTGAAGATTATTTTCTATATTCGAGATTTAATCTCTAGGGTTTTTCTGAAACCCGAGATCTAGTGTTTGAGAAGTTTTTTGCAAAGTCCGATCCTCATTTTTTTTGGGTTCGAAACCCTAATCTCCTGGCCTTCTGGACTGGTTGCAACTCCTGCAAGCAGAACAAAGGTTTCATCGCCAAGCGCCGCATCTCCAAAGATCTCCAGGCGGCGCTCCAAGTTCTCCATCCAGCCCCGCTCCAGACCTCGCGCATCTTCTTCAACGATCACCTGGCGATGATGACACATCCAGGCGGAGGCCCTTCAAGCCACAACCCTTCTAGTCGCGGCCCTCCTGCGCAACCACAAGTCAAAGTCGAGCCTCCAGGCGGAGGCGCATCTCCGAGAGGCGCATCCCATGGACCTAGGCGTGCCTCGCGCAACCACGCGCAAGGCGGCATCTCCGCGCACATCCCAGGCAGAGGTTCCTACCAGTTTGGCCGCTACGCTCCAATCTTCAGCCCCTGCTCAAGGCTCGACCTCCAGGCAGAACTCCTGCAGGCGGAAGCCCCTGCCGATCGATCCTCCAGAAGTGCGCTCTCCTACGGCAGCCGCATCTTGTGGCGGCGGCAAAACCTTCAGGCAGTGACCCAAACCTCCAGGCGGAGGTTCCCCAGGCGATGCGCGAAGCAGAGAAGCTCACTCGCGATCGGCACCCTCCTGTGAAGAAGCCTCCATGTCCATGTCGCGCCAGATCGTCTCCGGGCGGCACCACCCGCTCCCCTTCGTCCTAAACTCTGCAGTGGCGGCGGCATCCAGGGAAAACCCCAGAGGGGCGACAATCGTCGAAGAGAAGTTCCCAATGGGAGCCCTAGGGCTCCGGTTTTATTTAAAAAAAAATTGGCGTGAGTTATTCAGGCCCAAATGTGGGTCAAATTTTTTTTGAAAAAAAAATGTATCTCTGTCTTTCTGTTCGGCCTGTTAGGCCGTGTGTTGTCAAAAAAAATCTGAAAAAAAAGGAAAAAAAAAACAGAAAAAGCCATGCGCAAGAATTTTTTTTCAAAAAAAAATTGAGAAAAGGCGCGTACAAAAGAAAAGCCGTACGCAAAGTTTATCAAAAAAAAAGAGGCAAGAAAGGCCGTAAAAAAAGAGATGAAACGGCTTATAAAAAAAAGGTGAAGACGGCTTAAAAAAAATGAAAAAGCCGCAAGTTTCATGTTCTTGTTGTTTACCCCCTATTCATCTTGTCTTCTCCCAACTTTGTCGATGTCATTTTTCCGACAAGTATGGGAGAAAGGGGGAGTATATGTAGAGTCTCAGGTCTATTCAGATGCTCCAGATGTCAGATCTTCATATTTCAGGCCAGTGCACGTTGTTCAGACTCTACAGATCCAGTTATTCAGACTCGACGTTCAAGAGTTTCCGAGTCTCCAGTTTCAGACACGCACGAGTGTGCGGTCATTGTCAGATGAGCATAAGTTGCCATCTTTGTCAGAGGTCCCCATCAGTCTTCTAGTTGTCAGGCCAGAGTTTTCATGTGAGCCATAGGGACTCCAGAGCAGAGGACCATTCCCTATGCCATATGTTGGCAAGGGTTTTCATGTGGTATCATAGGTACACCGGAGCAGTGCACCATTCTCTGAGCCAGATGGGAGAGACCCAGTTCTCCGATGAGGAGACTTCAGGCGCAAGTTCAGACTCGATGGTCAGGTTCCGAGTCTTCAGTTGACTCACACTCCAGCCCGTTCGTCCTCCTCACCTGCACGACATGAGAAGCAACGTCCTCGACTGCAGCAATGTGCGCGTTGGGTTGATATTGTCCGTAGTGTCTTGTAGCGTTGAGATGAGTTTCTGTCTGTTTGTCCAAGCTGAGCATTGCATGCTCCAGCTTGAGGGGGAGTGTTGGAGTATAAGTTGTATGCGCCTATTGTGTTGTAGCAGGGTAAATGGATCCTGGAGAAGATCCATTTACCCACATCCAGTGTTTAGTCCCACATGGACCAGCGTTGGGACTTGGAGGCTCTGGGAAGGCTATATAAGGAGCCCCAGACCTCTTGTACTCATTGAGAAATTCTAATAGAATATCCGCCCCGTTGAGGGCTTCTCCTGTGGTTTCATCCCGCTCCTCACGGAGTAGGGTTCCACATAAAAATCTTTGTGTTCTTCGTGATTATTCTTCTTTATTATGTTATTCCGCTTCCGCTTTCTATTTTATAACAGAAAGCAACTGACTATTCAAGGTAGCTGAATCAGTAGCATCAATTGGAATGCATATACCAAGACATAAGCATCTATAATGAAAGCTTATGAATCGAGAAGGAATCAAACTGAAAGCATCTGCATACTATATAAGCTTCATAAATGAAAGCATTTGAGTATATAAGCAACTGAAGACATAAGCATCAAAAGGGAAGGTTCAATTGAGAATTATTCGTGTGTATAAACCACCACTAAATATAAGCAGCTAAGACATAAGCACCAAAGGAAAGCATCTGAATATCTACTGAGCATCATTAATGAAAACCTCAAAACATCTGAGGCACAAAAAGGAAACCATCTACGAAGATATCAACAACGACAACAACAAAGCCTTTTCCCACTTTAAGTAGGGTCGGCTACACGAGTTTTTTGCCTCCATTCAGATCTATCTTGAATCATTCTCGGTCTTAGGTCAAAAAAACTAAGATCTCTTCGTATAGTCTCATTCCAACACTTTTTGGGCTTTCCATGCCCTCTTTTAGCTGGCTCAACATTCCAAAACTCATATCTCCTCACCGATGCATCAACCATCTACTAAGATATATGCATCTTAAGTGAAGGCATTTGATTATTGTTGAGTTATACTTATATGGGTAAATGGATCTTTGGATGAGAGACCGTTTACCCATCCTTCTATATATATTATACTCATCCCTCCTCATTTGAAAATAATTTTTAGTGAAGAGAGCCCTAATCTTTAGTGAGGGAGATTTGGGATTGAGAGCCCCCGTGCTTTTTCCTACCTCGTAAGGTTTTTCGCGTAAATTCGTGTCTCCATTTTTGCGCATACTTTGTATTTTTTATTCTAACATGTTATCAGAGCTTCGTTGAGGCATATGATTGTGTTTTCTGTTGCTCAAATTGCTAGAAATTGGTCCATTGTTCTGGATTTTATCTTTTGATGGTGATTTTTTGATTTCTCTCGTCGCCGGTCGACCATATTGCATTGCGGGAACCACTCCACGTGTTACGGAGTTGTGGTGAAGGTCTGAATCCACCTGCAAGAGGCTGTTGCTGCTGCTGTGGTATTTTTTGGCATCTAAAATTGATCTAAACTCCGTTGGTGTTGTGAGGTAAGTTCCCTGATTGTTAGGGGAACAACCCTTGATGTGAGCGTTGAGCTCTTAAGTGATGTTGTGGGTGTATAGCCCGTTTCTTGGGGACATTTTCCGCTCCTCTTTTGTAGGAGAAAATTGAATTATTTATTGTTGTCCATCAAGTATTCGACAAAAAGCTATAAAGAGCCTCGTCGAGATCTTCTGTGTTTCAAGTTCTTTGTGTTGAACTGCTACTCTATTGTACTCAAGGTATATGATTAATGTCAGTGAGAGATAGTCAAAGTCGAAAGGCTACGAATTTTCTGGTGAATGATCCTATGATGTTTGGAGCATCCATAGAACCTGACTCAATAAAGGATACCATTATGGAGTTGCAGTCCTTCTTGAAGGAATCATTTATGAAAGAACATGTCTCCTTGCAATCAACAGACAATGGTTCAACTTTTAATATGAAAAAAACTAGCAATGCTTTCTCTATCAAATCTGAGTGGATTATCGACAGTGGTGCTTCTGATCACATGACAGGTGATCATAGAGTGTTTCGTGACAAGGTATCGTTTGGAAGAGAGAAAGTTACAGTTGCAGATGGGTCTCCAGCTACTGTTGCTGGAAAAGGAACGATTTCTATTGTTGATCGTTTCCTCCTTACCGATGCACTTCATGTCCCCGATTTCCCAATAAATCTTTTGTCAGTTAGTAAGATTACTAAAGAATTGCACTGCAGGCTGATTTTTTTTCACAATTTGTCTGTTTTAAAGACTTACAATCATGAAAGAAGATTAGAATTGGATTATATCGTCTTCCAACTCGAGTGGGTCAAGCCCTTACATCTTTGATGAAAGCTCTCTTTGAAAAGGACAACTCTACTTTAGTACGAAAATGGCATGACCGTCTTGGTCATGTCAAATTTGCTTCTCTACATAAGTTGATGCCTGAGATTTTCTCTGGATTGTCTGAGGATGATTTGCAATATGAGGTTTGCCAATTTGCAAAGCAAACATGAACTACATTTCCAGCATCTACTGGTAAATCTACTTATGCATTCGAATTGGTGCATTATGATGTTTGGGGTCCGTCAAGTGTGAAGAACATGGGTGGCCATATGTACTAGATCTCTTTCATTGATGATTTTTCACGGAGTACTTACATGTACCTTTTAAAAATAAAAGTGAAGTTCCTGCTGCTATAAAGAACTTTATAAATATGATAAGCATTCAGTACGTAACAAGAGTAAGAACTCTCAAGACTTATAATGTCAAGGAGTACATGAAAAGTTTCCTACATGCTTTTCTTGATGAGAAGGGTATCATCCACGAAACCTCATGTAGTTACATGCCACAACAGAATTGGATAACCGAAAGAAAAATACACCATTTATTGAATGTCACAAGAGAACTCCTACTCCAGCGAAATGTGCCAAAGAATTTTTGGAGAGAAGCCGTCTTGAAAGCTTCCTGTCTAATCAATAGGACACCATCTGCCGTAATCGGGAAAAGAACTTCTTTCTTTATCATCCATCCAGATACCTCTCCCTTCAGTTTGGACCCACGAGTTTTTGGATGTGTCTGCTTTCTTCACAATTCTAGACCAAGTTGGCGTAAGTTGGATCCAAGAGCCATGAAATGCATCTTTCTTGGGTATTCTGGAACTCAAAAAGGATACAAATGTTATGACCCCGTGACGTCATCTTCATGTAAGTAAGGATGTTACTTTCTTCGAGAGTGGGTGTCGGCTTGAAAGAAGAAAATGAAATAACTGAGTCCTACTTCTCTAAGAGATTTCCTCAAGGGGAGTTTGTGAGTACAAATATTGAGAAAAATGAGAAAGAGATTTATTTTCTTGGTGACATAAAAGAGACTATCCATGCATGTGAGAACAATGAACAAGATAGAGACAAAGACAGTGGAAACACATGTAGATTTGGACAGACTTATAGCAGACGAAAGGGATCAGATAAAGTGATGGAAATCGAATAAGAGATGATACCGAACCAGGGTGTCAACCTTTCCTCTGACCATGACGTCAACCCTTCCATGGGTGATTTTGGCCATGAAAGATCTACAAGTGCTTCTCTCCCTCTTGATATTCATACTGATAATGTCAACCCTTTACTGGATGAGCTATAAGAAAATTTACTAGAACTGTTCGAGCCTCTACTCGTTATCCAGTGGAGGACTTTGTTGCTTACACCAATATGAGTTCAAGATATAAATGCTTTATTACCTCTCTTGATGCTCATCATGTTCCCAAAAATTTTGATGAAGCAAAAAAGGATCCGAAATGGATTAATGCTATGAAGGAAGAAATGGATGTCGTGGTTAAAAATAATACTTGGGATATTGTTGATGCTCCGAAGGGTGTTCACCTTGTTATAATGGGTCTAACAATCAAATATGATGCGGATGGGAATGCCGATGGATTCAAAGCTCGGTTTGTGGCTAGAGGATATAACCAAAAATATGAGATTGACTACCTGGAGACATTTGCTCCTGTTACCAAGATGAATACGATCAGGGTTGTTATTTGTCTAGCAACCCATTTTTCCTGGAAAATGTATCAGTTAGATGTGAAAAATCCTATCTTGAATGGCGATCTCAAAGAAGAAGTGTATATGAAAATACCACCTGGGTTTGAGAAGGACAACAAGTGCTGCAAACTGAAAAGATCTTTATACGGATTAAAACTATCACCAAGAGCTTGATTTGAACGTCTCCGTGTGGTTATGATTAGGAATGGATATATCCAAGTGAATGGAGACCACACCTTATTTATAAGGAGGAATGACGAAAAAAGATCTATTCTTTTAGTGTATGTCGATGACATGATCCTTACAGGTGATGATGAAGAAGAAATTTCCAGGATAAAGAAAATACTTGCACGTGAATTTGAATTGAAAGACTTGGGAAAGTTAAAGTACTTCCTAGGCATTGAGATGGCTCGATCTCCAGGAGGTATGTGTCTAAGTCAACGAAATATGTTCTGGACTTGTTGAAAGATTGTGGCATTGTTGGGATGCGAGCCTACAACTAATCCTATTGAGGCAAACCATAAACTGAATAAAGAGGATGGTGACCTTCTTGATGATGCAGGAAAGTGTATGTATCAAAGATTGGTGGGAAAATTTATCTATCTTACCCTTACTAGACCAGATAGTACATATGTTGTAAATGTGATGAGCCAGTTCATACATACTCCTACTACCTCTCATGCTAATGCGGTAAATAGAATTCTATTCTACATAAAAGGATCACCAGGAAAAGGGCTTATGTTGAAGAAGAATCATGAGGTCACTATTGAATGATACACTGATGCTGATTGGGCCGGATCCATTGATGATAGAAGATCCACCTCAGGTTATGCAGTATATTTTTGTGGAAATTTGGTTATTTGGAGAACTAAGAAGTAAAATGTGGTTTCAAGATCAAGTGCTGAAGCAGAATACCGAGCTCTTGCCAATGGCATTACACAAATTCTATGGTTAAAAATTTGGCTCCATGACTTGAGAAACAAAGTTAGTATGCTAATGTAGATGTTTTTTGACAACATGGCTGCAATAAATTTGGCCAACAATCCCGTAATGCATGATAGATGAAGCATTTGGAGATTGATAGACACTTCAAACGTGAGAAGATTGATGATGGACTATCGTGTTTGCCTTACCTGAAATCTACTGATCAGGTCGCTGATTTCTTCACAAAGGGGCTGCCTATAGTACAATTTGAGTTGAATGTAGGTAAGTTGGGCATGGTGGACACGTATGCCCAACTTGAGGGGGAGTGTTGAGTTGTTATACTTATATGAGTAAACAGATCTTTGGATGTGAGACTGTTTACCCATCCTTCTATATATATTGTACTCATCCCTCGTCATTTGAAGATAATTTTTAGTGGAGAGAGCTGTAGTCTCCAGTGAGGGAGATTAGGGATTGAGAGCCCCTATTGTTTTTCCCTCTCCGTAGGGTTTTCACGTAAATTCATGTCTCCATCTTTGTGCGTACTTTGTGTTTGATTCTAACAATTATATAATCAAATGTAGACATAAGCAGCAAAGGGAAAGCATCTACTGAATGATTATCTCAACAGTTGCAGATACAAGCATCAAATGGAAAGAAGCTACTGAGTTACGATCTTGGCAAACGAAAGCATCTAAACATCTAAGGCATCAAAGGGAAAGCTTCTAATGAGATATAAAGAAGTGTCAATAAAAGCATCTGACTGTAAAATCAACTGAATACATAAGCATCAATTGGAATGCACATACCAAAACATAAGCATATATATAATGGAAGCATATGAATAGGTAAGGCATCAAATGGAAAGGGTTATAAAATATGAAGAATGCGGAAGCGATTGACAAACAGAGCCTAAACAAGAAACATCAACATGGAACACCATGATTTTACGTGGAACCCTACTCCGTGAGGAGCGGGATGAAACCACGGGAGAAGCCCTCAAAGGGGCATGCTATGCATTGCTTTTTCTCAATGGATACAGGAGGTCTGAGGCTCTTTATATAGCCTTCCCAGAGCCTCCAAGTCCCACCACTAGGCGATGTGGGACTAAACAACTGGGTGGGGTAAATGGATCTTCTCCAGGATCCATTTATCCTGCTACAACTCATGACGCATACATCAAATACTCCAACACTCCCCCTCAAGCTGGAGCATGCAATGCTCAGCTTGGACAAACAAAAATAAACTCAACTCAACACTACAGGACACTATAGACAATATCAACCCAACGCGCACATTGCTGCAGTCAAGGACGTTGCTTCTCATGCCGTGCAGGTGAGGAGAACGAACGGGCTGGAGTGTGAGTCTGCTGAATCTCCTCGTCGGAGAGCATGCACTCTGAACTGCGCCTGCCAGAGTCGCTGCAACTGGAAATGAGTCTCCTCGTCGGAGTACTCTGGCCTGCCACAATAATGTGGACAACTGCTCCATCTTTGAAAAGGACCGAATTGAAAAGGAGCGTGGCTGTGCAATCCTCGTCGGAGTCCACGGTCGTTGGAGAATGGAGTCTGAAAATAGTCTCCTCGTCGGAGAACTGGGTCTCTCCCATCTGGCTTAGAGAATGGTGCACTACTCTGGTGTACCTATGATACCACATGAAAACCCTTGCCAACATGGCATAGGGAATGATCCTCTGCTCTGAAGTCCCTATGGCTCACATGAAAACTCTGGCCGACAAAACAAGAATAATGATGGGGACCGCAACAAATGATGGCAACATATGCTCATCTGACAATGACCGCATACTCGTGCGTGTCTGAAACTGGAGACTCGGAATCAATCGTCGAGTCTGAACTGTAAAGTCTGAAATATCTGGATGGCCTGGAAATCTGTATGTGAATCTGGAACATCTGAATCAGGACCTGTGACTCTACATATATAATCCCCATTTCTCCCATACTTGTCGGAAAATGAACATCGACAAAGTTGGGAGAAGACAATGACGTGGGGAAAATAACATAACCCAATAAGCCGATCACAAAATTTTCAGTATCTTAAAAACATGGATAACGTTTGGCCATTTCAATTTTTTTTATGGCTCCCCTTTTTTTTGAAACATTTTTTAAGCCGTTAATCTCTCCTTTTTTTCGGCTTTCGCAATTTTTTTTGATAAACTTTGCGTACGGCTTTTTTTAAATGTACGCGCCTTTTCGCATTTTTTTTTGAAATTTCGCGTATGGCTTTTCTTGTACGCAGCCTTTTTCTTTCCTTCTTTTTTTTAACATTCTTTTAACAAAACAATCCACTTGGGCCCACAAGCAAATAACCCCGGATTTTTTTTAAAGAGGCGTCGAATCCCCTCTAGGGTTCCCACTTACGGGAACCCATCAAACAATTGGAAGGAGCGCCGTCGCCCAACGCGCCTGGCCTTGCGCACATGGGGATCGTGCGCCGCCTGGGGGCTGTCGCCTGGATCGTCTGGACCGCCTGGATCTCTCGTCAGGGTCGCGTGAGCAGTGCGCCATGGTGCGCGTGAGCAGTGTGCCTGGTGCGCCTGCTCGAGGGAGAATGATGGTCTCGCGCTGGGGGGTCGCGCTGGAGAGCGCCGTCACATGGAGGAGGAGAGCTTCGATTTAGCTGTGCGCTGCGATTGGTGGGAGGTTACCGTGCACGCTGCGAGATGGGGCTCCGCCCAAAGCTGTGGCGGAAGAGGAGGGCTCGCCTGGAGCGTGGCAGCGTGGCGGAGAAGGAGGTGACTCACGCGGAGTTGCTGTTGGTGCACCGCCAGGAGGTGGGGGGGGGGGGCGATGTAGCCAGGGTCGAGGCCGGGGCCTGGGCTTCGCCTGGTGGCTGCCAACGTCGGCGAGGAGGAGAGGGCGGTGCCGCTTGGAGGAGATATACGGTGCCGCCTTATGCGGATCTTCTGGAGCCTTGCCGCCTGATAGCGACCGGAGAAGATCGCCCAAGACGAAAAAACTGCGGCCGAAGATGTCCCATGACGAAAAAAAACTCCAGAACTGATTAGGTTTGAAAAAGAAACCCTAAATATAAATCTCGAACATAACAACAACACGACATGTTTTCTGATAATCGAATCTTAGAAAAAATAAGAACAAAGCTTCGAGAATTGAACCCTCTCTGATACCATGTTATAAAATATGAAGAATGCGGAAGCGATTGATAAACAAAGCATAAACAAGAAACATCAACATAGAACACCATGATTTTACGTGGAACCCTACTCCGTGAGGAGCGGGATGAAACCACGAGAGAAGCCCTCAAAGGGGCATGCTATGCATTGCTTTTTCTCAATGGATACAGGAGGTCTGAGGCTCTTTATATAGCCTTCCCAGAGCCTCCAAGTCCCACCAGTAGGCGATGTGGGACTAAACAATTGGGTGGGGTAAATGGATCTTCTCCAGGATCCATTTACCCTGCTACAACTCATGACGCATACATCAAATACTCCAACAGAAAGCATTTGCATAAGATATATGCATAGAAGGACAACTAAGACCATCTTCTGCTTGTGGCTTAAGATATGATTATAACACTTTTCTTTGAAGATATTTGAAGATTTGATTATGACAAAGGACAACTACCTATTGTTTTTAAAGCATCTACTAAGCTTCTGAAGATATAAAAGCATTTTAAAGCATCTACTAAGCATCTGAAGATATAAAAGCATCTGAACGAAGACATAAGCCATCACCACCCTCTGAAGATAACAACAACAAAAAGAGAGCTATAACCAGAAACTGAAGATAAGAGCATTGGTACCGATCAAGCAACGAAAGAACACATCAATAACAACCAACCACAGATGTAAATCAACATGAAACATAGCAACAACCCCTTGGCAGGAGTTTGAAATCCAATCAAAACAAGCTACAAGAACAGCAAAGCATAGAACAAGGAACCAATAGCCCGAACAACTGCTAATTAAGTCTACTAAGCAGCTCTATCACTCGATTTTTGAAGCAAAAACAAGGAGCAAGGGAAAGAACTTGTATCTCAATCTCCGGGAGGCCCTCAAGATCAGCTAGATATGCAAACACACAAGAAGGAATAACTCCAGCCTAGGAAGAGTGAGGGAGGGCAGAGCCACTCCCCTACCCCTTATATAGTGATTTCGAGGAATGGCTGAAGCCCTAGAACCCAAATATGAGGCCATGGCGTTCAACAACAATGCAGGGAGCTTGGAAAAATCCCTGTTATGGCTAATACCCCTATACCACCACAAAAGGATACCCCCATACTATTGCTTGAGTAGACAAGTCAAGGGCGGAGTAAATGACGACCTCCATGGGTGACATTCGAGTAGGTATGAATTCAACACAGAAGTAGGTATGCATCCAAAGCACAAGAATTCAATGAATAATACAACTGTCCGCAATAAAGCCCACCTACAACAACCTTAGGACAAAAACTCATTCTGCCATGCTCGGGCAAACATGACCATAAATTTGGGCCACATGTAAGCAAGATGGGACGAAAAACATGCCCCTGGAAACATGGTTATAGGAAACATGCGTTTGTAAAGAGGAAAACTAGTCCGGGCCATAAGTCTCGAAAGTTATTGGTCTTGGATGGTCGTAAACATTTTATTTTGTTATGTATTGTATAAAAGCTATCGGAAAAAACAACAGGTGAAGCTGCCTCTTCAAAAGACGTCTTTGGTTCTAACCAAAGACGGGTGGCTCTCATTGGTACCATGCACATAAAAAATCTAAAGGCAAAGACACCTCACTGGCTTAAGAGAGTATAAGCCACAACTCGAGAGAAGGCATAGGATGAGAGAGAGGACCACCAAGTGACAAGGAGTAATGTTGGCATCAACAAAGGCCGATGCAGTTGGGATGGTGCAAATGGAGGAGAGCTCGCGAGAGAGGTGGATGCAGTTGGCATGATAGGGATCGAGATGGAAGGGCTATCTTTAACTGGTGACATGCTAGATGGATAGCCTCGGGGGTAGTGGCTATTTACACAAGCGCAGGTTCGCAGATATGGGGGATTGGGGCACCCTAACCCACAAGCGAAGGAGACTGAAAAAAGGGACCTAACTTATCGTACATATACCCATTTCCTTACCAGAGGTAGATAGTTACCAAAAAATGGTACAATGGCTCCTCTTCCTTTGCAATTAAGAGTGATATGAGATGGCTTCCTATGAGATCGAAGTACATGTGCACATATTCGAAGTAGGTTTTGACAACGGAGGGAAAAACTCCCGTAGAGAAGATGGAGAAGACAACTTGTATGTGTGTCTATGATGCAAAAAAGAAACAAAGTCAATGTCTTTCCCACCAAGACTCATGTTTCAAGGTTATTGTTGGAGTAATAGGTTATGCTTCACTTATGTGGGAGATGGGTAAATGGATCACTCCAGGATCCATTTACCACATCCTATTGTTTAGTCAAACATCTATCACTTGTGGGATGTGGAGACTCAGTGATGGCTATATAAGAAGCCCCTCACCCTCTGTATCTAGTAAGAAAGTGTAATCATACATCAGCCCTTTGAGGTATTCTCCCGTGGTTTCATCCCGCTCCTTAGAGAGTAGGGTTTCACGTTAAATCCCTTGTTCTTCCAAGTTTATTTCTTGTCTATGATATTTGCTTCTTCATTCCTATTTTCTAACATGGTATCAGAGCGGGTTCGATTCTCGAGGTTTTCATGTTCGAGATTCGATTTTAATATTTTATTCTTAGAGATTTATTCCTTTTATTATCATGTATGGTAAGTTCTAGGGCTTCTCTTTGAAACCCTATTCCTGCAAATATCTTGATCAATTTTTTGAATTCGTCCGAGTTGCCCCGAGGCGGCATGACGCACATCGATCTACAGGTTGCATTTTCAGGAGCTCCTCTCCAGGCCGCCTCTCAGGCAGCAACACCACGTCCATGATGGCGCACCAGATACACAAACGTGCAACAGGTTCCAGGCGACGCCAAGGTGTCACCAAGTGCGCACAACATCTCTCTATCGGCTCTCCGATCTCCATCTCTAAGGCAGCGACATCGCATCAGGCGAGCCCGATCTCGCTGAGCTCCATTGCGGAGCCCTCCCTCTCGTGGCTCCTCCAGTCGGCGATCAACCACTGCGCGACCCATCTTCCAGGAGCATCGTGGGAACCTTTCCAGTGGGGAGGCGTAACACCGCCCAGGCTCGCACACCATCTCCATCCCAATTCTACAGGTCTCGCCAGGTGGAGGTGGATGCGTAACCTCTCCCCTTTGCGCACCTCCACACCAGCGACGACGATCGCCCATCTTGACCCCAGTAGAAACCTCCAGGTCCATGCCCATCTTCCTCAACGGCACCTTTTGAGCGCAGGAGACAGCGAAGCCTCCTCAGGCCCTTGTGAGACCCCTATCTCACGCTCTTGTGAGACCCCTATCTCACGCTCTTGTGAGACCCCCATCTTGCATCTTGGGCAGTTGGCGGTAGCGAAGTCTCCCCTTCAACCCTCATGAGACCCCCATCGCAGGCACTGCCCCAACCGTCCTCTCCTCCATGCAGCATCCCAGGCTGCGACAGTTCAACCAACATGCGCCGCCTCACCCTCGACTCCAGACCCCTCCAATCTCTAATGCCGGTGGCGATCGAAAGGACTCTAGTGGGGGCGACCTCGTGAGAGGGTCCCCAATCAAGGAACCCTAAAATAGGGAGGGTCCTAGCGGCTCAAAAACCTGAAAAAAATGAATAAAAAAGAAGAAAAAGGGGGCACTTATTGTATTAAAGAAGGGAGCAACCCAATTTTCAAGCCCATTTGGGCTCTGAAAAAATATTTTGAAAAAAAAGTTGCGTACAAAAAAAACATACATGGAAAAAAGGGAAAGCTGTAAAAAATGTGAACAACTTATTTGAAAAAATGGTGATGACTATTAAAAAATGAAATGAAATAGACGAAAAGAAAAAAAAGAGAATTTTGCAAGAAAAGGAAGAAGAAAAAAAATGCGACGGCTTATTAATGTTCTGTTGTCTTCTCCATTTTATTGTCTTCTCCCAACTTTGTCGATACCATTGTTTTCTGACAAGTATAGAAGAACGGGGGAGTATTGTGTAGAGTCACAGGTCTATTGCAGATTCATATGACAGATTCCTGACCAGTCAATTTTTCAGACTCTACAGTTCTTCAGATATTCAGGCTCGACGTCAGATTAGTTCCGAGTCTTCAGTTTCAGACATGCACATGTATGCGGTCTTTTTCTGATGTACACATGCTTGTCATCATTGTTTGTGGTCTCCATCTTTTGTGTTTCGGTCAGGATTTTCATGTGATCCATATGAACTCCAATGCAGAGATCACATTCTCTATACCATGTGGGCTAGGATTTTCATGTGGTTTCATAGGGACTCCAGAGTAGAGATCCCATTCTCTGAGCTAGTATGGGAGAGACCCGATTCTCCGATGAGGAGACTTTTTCAGACTCCATCCTCCATTGTTCGTGAACTCTGGTACGAGATCCTTCCAAGGTTCCTATGAGAGCGGACCCACTTTGAGGTCCCTATGAGAGAGACCCATCTTCAGAGATCTGGATAATTAACGATGTTCTTTATTCGGCCCTTTAGAGATGGAGTAGTTGTCTACATGTTGTGGTGGGCCAACGTTCTTCAAGTGGAGACTCATTTTCAATTGCAATGACTCTGAGAGGTGCTGTACAGAGCAGATGCTCTTCGACGAGGAGATTCAGTTTGACTCACACTCCAACCCGTTTGATCCTCCTCACCTGCACGACATGAGAAGCAACGTACTCGACAAAATCCGACATTGTGTTTGTTGAGTGGATATTGTCTGTAGTGTCTTGTATTATGAGTTGAGATTTCTTTCTATCTGTCCAAGATGAGCATTGCATGCTCCAGTTTGAGGGGGAGTGTTGGAGTATTTGATTATGCGTCACTTATGCGGGAGATGGGTAAATGAATCACTCCAAGATCCATTTACCACATCATGTAGTTTAGTCCCACATCTACCACTTGTGTGATGTGGATACTCAATGATGGCTATATAAGAAGTCCTTCACCCTCTGTATCCACTGAGAAAGTGCAATGCATACATCAGCCCTTTGAGGCGTTCTCTCGTGGTTTCATTCCGCTTCATAAGGAGTAGGGTTCCACGTTGAATCATGTACTCTTCCAAGTTTATTTCTTTTCTCTGATATTTGCTTCTCCATTCCTATTTTCTAACTGTTATAAAGTCTGAAAGTCCCTTTGATAAAAGGGATATTTACACCCATAACCTTGAGTATCGTAATTACAATCATAACCCTGCGTAATCGTGAATTACACGAGAAAACCTAGATAGTCACTCTGTCTCACACCCATAACCCTCCATTAGTTAACCCAACCATATCATTAGATTAATCTAACCCATGGTCTATCCATTAGCTATCAAAAAATTTCAAAAAAAATTTAAAAATGCCTAACCCTCCCCCTTCCTTCTCCAATGCCCTCCACCCTCCCCCCTCTCGTCCCTCCGCCCTCCTCCTCCAGGTTGCTGCCCTCTGCCCTCCTCCAAGTTGTTGCCATCTGCCTCCTCCCCGACACCCACCACCCGTTGACCGCCTCTCCCTCGCCTTCTTCCCCCTCCAGCTCACGCCCCCCTCCCCTTCTTCCTCCTCCATCTCGCCCCACTACCGTCGACCACCTCCCCTACCCCTTCTTCTATCTCACTCCCCTGCCCCTTCTTCTATCTCAGCCTCGTCCTCCACCTCATTCTCCTTCCACGACACCCCTTCCTTCAACAAAACCTCCTCCTTCCTTTTCCCCCTCCCCAACAACCCCTCAGTCTCCATATCATTCATCGCCTTCCTCTCCTGCAACTCCCTCATCTCCATCGCCTCCATCTCCATCTCTACATCTTTCACCATTCCCCTCCTCTACTTCACCTTCGACTCCACCGTCTCCGTCTATGACCTCTCCCTCCTTTGCCTTCTCTCCTGCTTCTCCTCCCCCTACCCCGTCCGTTCCTTCGCCTTCCCCCTCGATGCATCCCTCCTCTTCACTGCCCACCATGATTGATGCATACACATCTGGTGTGAGACCCCTCAGGATCCGGGTACCCGTTTACGCGCAATTCGCAATATTTCGTTCACATTTGATCGCACAAGGTGTACAAAAACATAGAAAATTTTTCGCGCAATTATGACATTCATTTTCATCACATAACCACAAAGTAAAAGAGACAAATAACACCAAAATTTCTTTTCATTAATATTCATATCAATTTACAACATGTACAAGGATATTCCATTTTACAACATATATCCCAGGTGTGATACAAAAGAGATAGCATTTACATCACCAACTAAACAAAAACTGAGATAAAATACTTCATACCGTCTAGTGTATACTCTGTCTCCAGGAAGCATGTATAGCTACCGAGCTGCTGCTAAACTGCAGGCTGTTTGCCTGCCAAACATGTTAGAAAAGAAGAGGCGTCAGCGGTTGCTGGTACCTCCCAAAAACTTATATAAAATAACATGCATTTATTTTTACCAAAAGCAAGCAAGTAGAGAGGCAAGAACACTCAAATTAGAAGTTATTTCTACTTTGCAAATGAAAAAGGTTTCCAAATTCTAGTAAGCACCTCTTATGATTTGTTATTATCCCAACATTCCCCACATAAGCAAATTTCTATCGTAACCGATTGTACATTTTATTCTCGTAGTACTCAGAGATCATATTTATGAGTGATGATGGAAAGATAAGATGACAAGATACATTATTTTATTATATTCTTAAGTCTAGTGGATAGTTTGTGGTCTTGGTTCGTGTGAAACCTCACACTATGACTCTAAGACTTGGAGAATGTCTTAGGGTTGGGGAGCCTCCGTAGGTATGCGGTGTAGTATGATGCATCCTAACTAAGTTCCCAACACGTCCACTAGTTTATTAAAATTTCGAATCAGATTATAGTTACTTCCATCTACTCTACTTTGATTGTAATCTTTTCAAACCTCAAGTGTAACTGTCTCAGATGTAATTTAAGATGATGTAGATATGGATATAGATGATCTGGATGTAGCATCGCCAAGTCTGTTGGCGAAAATAAACTCAAGCGGTGAAGAAGCCAACAAAAGGGCTCTTCCGTCTCGCCCCCTAATTGGAAGGACAGTCCAATAGAGGGATAGATCTACTCCCAAACTACGCCACTGAGACGGGTGAGAGGGACTTCCCGGAAAAGTCACTCTAGAAAAACAGCCCGACCGGTAACGAGCAACCGAGCTCGTACGTAAAGCTGAAAACCAAGGATCCCCCGTCTGGGTATCCTAAAAGACAGGGTCAGCAGAACTGGTCTAAACTCTGGATCCCAACGAGGCGTAAAAACACTGCGAGCTCGCGTAAAAACCGTGTAAAAGACTGGGATCCTAGACCCGCGCACTTGGCGGCCGCTGCCCTTACTGGGCTTCCTTTCCTCCGCCCAGTTGAGGGTCACCGCGCCCTCGCACAGTCATGTGTAAGGTTTACTATGACCGGCAATCTTGATTATACGACACTATAGATTTACCCATTCCCTTAAACCTTCATCAGTCTCTCCTATAGATGACTTATAGATCTTTTCCACATAAAAAGGGAATCCTTTGTTACAATGGAACCAGAAGTGACATGGATTATTCAAAAATCGAAGTCGATTTGCTTTATAAAAAGAAGATATCAATGAACTTCTATGAAATGGTTTCACGGGATTCAGCCAATTGTTTCGGTCGTGGGATATCATTGAGAAATAGGAATCCGTGTTATCAAAGGATTTCCTGCGATTATTTCTAGTATGGAATGAGTCCATCATCCACTTTGGTATCTTATTGAAGAAAAATGGTAATATTGTTCCTCCATTGATCAAGAATTTCGGTCTTTGGGAAGTATCATGATCATCCAATAATAAGGGTTTCAATTTATTCAAATGAACAATTTGAACACCTATTGATTCTAATAACTGATTGCGGGATTGATCATTCGGTTTTTGGGGTTCCATACCTTAGGA
The DNA here is from genome assembly GCA_037367405.1 of Ottelia alismoides. Classification (NCBI taxonomy): domain Eukaryota; kingdom Viridiplantae; phylum Streptophyta; class Magnoliopsida; order Alismatales; family Hydrocharitaceae; genus Ottelia; species Ottelia alismoides. The sequence continues at coordinate 132,232 of JAZKJV010010097.1, forward strand.
CTTTATGTTCATAACGACATCATGCTCGCGTTCGGTACTCCTGAAAAACAAATCTTGATCGAACCCATTTTTGCCCAATCGATACAATCTGCACACGGTAAAACTTCATATGGATTCGATGTACTCTTATCCGCAACGGATGGACCAGCATTCAATGCGGGTCGCAGCATATGGTTACCGGGGTGGTTGAATGCTGTTAATGAGCCCTCCCCCCCCCCCCCCCACTAACGTGGAAAAAGAAGCTTGATTGTTTGCTCGTGCTATTTCTTGTTTGGTTAAGAGAATACATGCTTTACATAGCATTTAGACTGGTAATTTTAGATGTCTGAACTGCTTGTTTTATTTGTTCTGGGTAATGGCACACATATACTAATATATACGTGCCCTATACATTTCTAATTATTTATGTGCATTTCTACTTATTAGAATGGCATTGAAGCAAATTCTGATCATCTTTACTAGCATTATGCTTCAGTGATGATCCATATTTATGATTTATTTATATACTGATATTTCTTCTTTATGAATAATTTGGGTCATGGATATAATGACAAGACATTGGTGGAATACTTGAATATAATTAGTATAAACTATGGATTTAACGGCCAGAAATGTAAAAGTTTCTTTATAATTATAACAACAGACAGTAAGCAGAACTATCCTCCTTAACTAAATCGAATATAAATTTTTGAGTTATTTTTATAATTAATCATTAAAGTAATTGGGCAGTAAGCATTTTAGCCCAAATCAGTCAACAACAGTAAGGATTTTATTTCCGAATCTATTAACTTATGATTACAACAGTCATTTCTATAGGAGATCAAATACCTAATTAGACTTGCTGACATTATGGATCCTTATAAATTCTTACAAAAATTTTAGTTTACCCAGATACTCAGGAACCAACCACCATTCACTGTGACATTATTCATGGATTCATAATAATTTTTTTAAACCCTTTTATCATACAGGGGTCTACGAGATTTCCAAGAAAAACTTGTGGTAAACTGAAAATTTTGTAACGTCCATATCCTAACAAACCCAAACTCGTCCGATTTTGGGTCCAATGAACCCAATAATGTTGTCGGTCAATACTAAACAATCTAAAACGACCAAGTAATCATGAATCAAAAGTCGTTTGGACAAAATCGACCAAAAATCAGTCGCTTCGTAATGCGCGCCGTGAAAAGCCGCGATGCAAATTCGGAAATCACGAAACGAACGGAGACGTCGTGAGATCCGATTCGACGATATAAGACCAACGGAATCGACCGTTCGTCAATCGGAGGTCGTTTATATTTTAAATTACAAAATATAATCTTAAACAAAAACCGTATCCGAAAATTTCGGATATTCAAACCCGATCGGAAGTATAGCAATATTATACTCATTTTGATCGTCGTTCAGAGACGGTCAAAACGAGATATTTCGCGTCAAAATACGATGCTCGAGGTGCGCATACGGTCTATTTTAAGTATTTCAAATATGGAGAATTTTTGTAAAAAAAAGAATAAAAAATAAACTACAGACACACACATTCTGTACGGTTAAAATAAATAAATAATTTTCTTAAACCCTTTTATCATACAGGGGTCTACGAGATTTCCAAGAAAAACTTGTGGTAAACTGAAAATAGCAAAGACAGTATTTTAATCTCACACAAAGATGAATCTATATTTTTCCACCATCAGTATATAGCCAGTATCTCTATACACACACATATATATGTATTCAGAGGATGTTATTCTACTTCTGTCAATCGATACTTTTTCAATTGAAATAATGATATCTAAATATAACAAGTGATACCCTTTTGATAATAGTAAGGAAATTGTTATCTATCAATACTTCAGGAAGCGTGAAGATAAATTCCAGAACTTCCAAGTTCAGCTTAAACCCATAATTCAAAGATCAAGGGATGCTCTTTGTTAAATTCTGGTTCTTATACTAAAATTAAGTGTTGGAATAGTGAAAACTTGTATGATAATCACATGCAGGGCAGCCATGAGAGTGGGAAAATGGGATTTGTAGATATAATCAAGTGAAATGAGCATGCATGGCAGCAAGGAGGAGGGAAGGGATGTACCTTTGGATCAAATTTTGAGAGGAATGAGAGTTGATCTTGCATGCAATGCAATTCCAGGAGTAGCAGGGTTATTGCTGAAATTTCAGTAATGAAGCAAGCAAATGTGCTCTTGGAGAACCTCCAGCACCTTCAACCTCCGTGGACTTTATCTCCAACAGCAGCAAAGAGGGGTTGGAATTTGAAACTGGAATTTGGGGCTGGATCTCTCGTTGAGATTTGGGGAATAAATTTGGAAAAAGGGAATTAAAGAAGAGAGGAGATAATGTTGGAATCGGGAGGTTTATATCATTAGAGAGAGAGCTTTATGGGTGGACAAGTGGAGTAAGAGTTTGACCACATGGAAAAAACTAAGGGGACAAGTGGAGAAAAACGGCATCCAAGTGGGGTTTAAAAATTAACAACAAAAAAATTATTTATTTATTTTAACCGTACAGAATGTGTGTGTCTGTAGTTTATTTTTTATTCTTTTTTTTACAAAAATTCTCCATATTTGAAATACTTAAAATAGACCGTATGCGCACCTCGAGCATCGGATTTTGACGCGAAATATCTCGTTTTGACCGTCTCTGAACGACGATCAAAATGAGTATAATGTTGATATACTTCCGATCGGGTTTTGAATATCCGAATTTTTCGGATACGGTTTTTGTTTAAGATTATATTTTGTAATTTAAAATACAAACGACCTCCGATTGACGAACGGTCGATTCTGTTGGTCTTATATCGTCGAATCGGATCTCATGACAGTCTCCGTTCGATTCGTGATTTCCGAATTTGCGTCGCGGCTTTTTGCGGCGTTCATTACGAAGCGACCGATTTTTGGTCGATTTTGTCCGAACGACTTTTGATTCATGATTACTTGGTTGTTTTAGATTGTTTAGTATTGACCGACAACATTATTGGGTTCATTGGACCCAAAATCGGACGAGTTCGAGTTTGCTAGGATATCGACATTACAAATATAAAAACCTCAAAAGGAGTCTCGTCCTCGAGACTCGAGTTAAGGCTTATTAGGTGTCTTGTTGGAATTTCCTATGTCCATAAAAACCTCAAAGGGTTTTAAACCCATAAAAACCTCAAAGAGAAAACAAGCCATATATTTATCATGTATCTAATTACAAAAGCTTGTTTTGATGCTTACATCAGAAAAGCTGCGGGTATCGTGCCCGCATGTCAGCTTCTCCCATGTCGCCTCTTCGACTCCGTGACGGTGCCACAAAACCTTGACCAATGATATTTCTTTGCTGCGAAGCTTCTTCACAGCACGGTCAAGTATCTGGATTGGCTTCTCTTCATAAGTCAGATCTGGTTCTACATCAAGATTCTCATAACTTATAATGTGCCAAGGATCGTGCACATATTTCCTCAGGTTGGATATGTGGAAAACGTCGTGGATACCAGAAAGATGTGGAGGAAGGGCTACTCGGTAAGCAACCTTCCCTACTCGAGCAAGAATCTCGAACGGTCCAACATATCGCGGTGCCAACTTGCCACGAACACCGAATCTCTGCACTCCCTTCCTGCACTCCCTTCATGGGAGATACACGAAGAAATACCCAATCTCCCACCTGTAATTTACAGGGATGTCATTAATATGAGATTAAGTTAATTTTGTAATAACGGAAGAGAAGAAGATTGGATACCTGGAATTCCAAATCTCTTCTCCGACGGTCTGCATAACTCTTCTGGCGACTCTGTGCCGTCAGAAGCCTCCGTCTCACAAGATCAACAGCTCTCGCAGTCTCCTCCAAGAGATCTACGGAATATAAAGCATGATCACCTACCTCACGCCAACTGAGAGGTGTGAGGCATCTCCGCCCGTATAGGGCTTCGAATGGTGCCATGCCAATGCTGGAGTGATAGCTGTTGTTGTACGTGAATTCCACCAAAGGCAAATGGTCCTTCCAGGACCCTTTCCACTCCCAAGTGCATGCGCGAAGTAGATCCTCAAGCATCTGAATGGTGCGCTCACTCTGCCCGTCGGTCTGTGGATGATATGCAGAACTCATCTTCAGCTCTGTATGTAGTGCTGACATGAACTGATGCCAATAGTGAGATGTAAATCTCGAATCTCTGTCAGACACCATCTCTCGTGGTATACCATGCAGCCTGATAATGTTCTGCACATAGAGCTTGGCCAATCTGGATGGAGTGTAAGTCGTGTTGACAGGTATGAAATGGGCTGACTTGGTCAACCTATCAACAACGACCCAAATGGAATCATGGCCTCCTGGCATCTTTGGCAGACCTGTGACAAAATCCATAGAAATGCTCTCCCACTTCCACTCGGGAATGGGGAGAGATTGCAATAATCATGGCGGTCTCCTGTGCTCACCTTGACCATCTGACAGGTCATGTATCTGCTAACATGTAGCGCCACATCGCGCTTCATTCCATCCCACCAAAAATGTCGACGCAAATCACGGTACATCTTCGTGCTGCCTGGATGGATAAATAACCGTGAACTGTGTGCCTCATCAAGAATATCTCTGCGTAGCTGCTCATCATTGGGTACAACTACCCGTCCTGCCTTCCATAAAATAGACTCCATCACAACAAAGTCATCAAATTCGTCCTTGATGGCGCGCATGTATCTATCTCGGATCCAAGGATCTGTCTTCTGGCCTTCAACAATGCGATCCCACAAACTGCTGAATCGTGGAGGTATGGTGGTAGAAATGGATGCGCTCTCCTGTGGGTGCCAATCAGTCAAAGATGCAAGCATATCCCACGTGTATAGCCAGTTCGCCGTACCCTCTGCATGCGCTCTTCTGTTAAGTGCATCGGCCACCACGTTTCCCTTACCCGGATGGTAAGAGATCGTGCAATCATAATCCTTCAGTAGCTCGAGCCATCTGTGCTGTCTCATGTTCAGCTCCTTCTGATCAAAGATGTACTTCAGGCTCTTATGATCAGAGAAAATCTCGAAATTCACCCCATAAAGATAGTGACGCCAGATCTTCAAGGCGAAGACAACTGCCGCCAACTCCAAGTCATGCGTAGGGTAGTTCCGCTCATGCGGTCTCAACTGTCGTGTTGCATAAGCAATCACCTGTCCTCTCTGCATCAGTACTGCTCCTAGACCTTCTCCAAATGCATCTGTATAAACTGCATAGTCCTGAGTGCCTGAAGGAAGAGCAAGGATAGGTGTTGTAGTCAATCTCTCCTTCAGTGTACTGAAAACCTGCTCACAAGAATCGTCTCAAATGAATGGAACTCCCTTCTGTGTCAAACGTGTCAAAGGGCGAACAATGCGTGAAAATCCGTTGACAAAGCGTCTGTAATAGCCTGCTAATCCGAGGAAACTCCGAATCTGAGTAACTGTCTTGGGTTGCTCCCAAGACATGACTGCCTCAATCTTCGCAGGATCAACTGCGATGGCCGTTCTAGAAATGACATGCCCTAAAAACGAGACCTGAGATAATCAGAACTCACATTTGCTCAATTTAGCATATAACTTATGCTCCCGCAATGTATCTAAGACAATCCGCAGATCATTTGCATGATCCCATTCATTCCGTGAGTATATGAGCACATCATCTATGAACACTACCTCAATTTGTTCAAATATGGATGGAAAATCATGTTCATCATATCCATGAAAGTCGCAGGTGTATTGGTGAGCCCAAACGGCATCACCACAAACTCGTAGTGTCCATAGCGAGTCCTGAAGGCTGTCTTCGAAATATCCGACTCGCGAATCCTCAGCTGATGATAGCCTGAGCGAAGATCGATCTTCGAGAAAACCGAAGATCCCTGGAGCTGGTCAAACAAATCATCGATGCGAGGCAGAGGATAACGGTTCTTCACCGTTCTCTTGTTCAGTTGCCTGTAGTCAATACATAACCTCATGGATCCATCCTTCTTCTTAACAAATAGAACCGGAGCATCCCAAGGTGAAGTGCTCGGCCTCACGAATCCCAACTCGAGTAACTCCTGTAACTGCACCTTCAGCACCCGCAACTCAGCTGGTGCCATGCGATAAGGTGCCATAGAGATCGGCTGTGTATCTGGTAGCAAGGTGATCTCGAACTCGATCTCTCTCTCAGGAGGTAGCCCTGGTAGCTCATCAGGAAATATGTCAGGGTATTTTGATACCACTCGGATGTCTTGAGTCATCGGCTCCTAATCAGACACCTCCCGAACAAATGCAAGGTAGGAATCGCAACCCTGATCAGCAAGTCGTTGGGCTCGCAACACTGAAATGTACTCCATGATGGAGTCGTGTATAGTACCCTCAAAGGTAAACTCCGGTAAATCTGGAATCATGAAGACAACTGTCTTCCTAAAACAATCAACTAGTGCATGATGAGTAGATAGCCAATCCATGCCCAAAATCAAGTCGAACTCATCAAGCTGTAGAAGTAGACAATCTGCGAGCATCTCGTGTCCGCCAATAAGTATGGACAATTGCCTGACTATCAGGGATATGACAAATAACTGGCCACCTGGCCCTCGGATGTGATATGGAGATGATAGCATCTCTGCAACTCTATCTAAAGAAACTAGTAACCTCGAAGCAAGAAAAGAGTGTGTCGCGCCGGAATCGAATAAAACATAGAAAGGTCGGCCCAAGACTGAGACCATACCTTTCACCACAGTGGCGGCTGAACGTGCCTGCTCCTCAGTAACTGCATGTAACTGTCCCTGCCTGGCTGATGTAGCACTAGAACCTGCCACACTCTACGTCTGTCTCTGCTGCTATCGCCTAAAGTTGGAGTTCATGCCACGGAAACTCCCTGAACGTTGTGTCTGAGGCTGTGACTGTGAAGGCTGTGGTTGAGGCTCGCCAGAAGCCTGTGGGCACTGTGCTCGGTAATGTCCCTACTCGTGACATCGGTAACACCGGACTGGTCGAGTAGATGGAGTAGCTGTGTCCGTGCTTCGAGCTGGTCCTACAGGTGGTCTATCTGCTCGCTGCGACCCAGATGGTCGAGCGGACTCTGTGCCTCGTCCGACAAGTGCTCCTCCTAGAGTAGTCGAGGGAGAAGAGCGAGCACTGCCAGAGAATGTCGAACCTGTAGGTCGAAACCGTCTGGCTGACCTCTGCTGCTGAAACGGTCGACGTATCGGTCCAAAAGATCGCCGCGGTCTAGGCAGTACTCCAGACGAGCTCCCGAAACGTCTCCCTCTGATGTCCTCGAACTTCTCTACTGCATCTGTAGCCTCGGAGATGGATGTGATGTGCAGTCCAGCCAGCTTCTCTTGTATCTCCTCTCGCATACCGCCAATGAATTTTTCCAGATTCTCCTCTGGAAATGCGCCAGCTGCTCGTGTATGTCGTGACAACTCTGTGTATCTGATAAAGTAATCCCTGCCTGTCATCTGCCCCTGACGAAGCTCTGCAAACAGTCGGCGCTGGGACTCCTTCTACTTCGCAGAAAAGAAGTGGGCTCTGAACCTTGTCTCGAAATCATTCCAAGTAGGCTCTCGGCCTAACTCGGACACTACAGCCTCCCACTATCGCTCGGCAAAGTCTTTCAGTGAATATTCTATGAAAGATAGCCACGTGTTTCGTGGCGAATGAATCTCCCTGAGCACCTTCATTACTCTCTTCAGCCACTGTTCAGCATCATCTGGTGGACCTGTGCCCTCGAACAAGGGTATGTTGGGAAACGCGAATGAGATATATTCTATTCCACAGCCCTAGGCTCTCTTATATAGGAGAGTAGCCTATGGGTAAATTACACAAGAAGACTAACAAGAAAATAAAATAACAAAGGGATACAAAATAGACTATGCGTCAACACTCCCCCTCAAGATGGAGCATAGATGTCAATCATGCTCAGCTTGGACGCACACTTCTGGAATGGACCTTTAAATAATGCTTTGGTAAAAATATCAGCAGTCTGATTCTCTGATGTGACGTGAGATGTAGCAATGAACCCCTTCTGAATCATGTCACGTATGTAGTGACAGTCGACCTCAATATGCTTGGTCCTCTCATGAAAAGCTGGGTTATTTGCAATGAACAAGGCGGCCTGATTGTCACATTCCAACATCATAGGAAGAGGTATATCAATACATAGGTCTGCAAGTAAGGATTTTACCCACATCATTTCTGTGCACGCCTGGGCCATAGCCCTATATTCTGATTCAGCACTGGATCTAGCCACTACTGTCTGCTTCTTGCTCTTCCACGAAACTAGAGCATCTCCAACATAGACTGCAAAGCCTGATGTTGACTTCCTGTCCTTGGGGCATCCTGCATAGTCTGCATCCGCACATCCTGTAACAGAAATCTCCTTTCCTTTCTTAAATAGCAAGCCTGCACCTGGAGATGATTTTAGATATCTCAGAATCATGTGTATGGCATCCATATGGACCTGGCGTGGTTGCTCCATGAACTGGCTCGCCCGACTCACTGCAAACTGTATATCAGGTCTAGTGATAGTGACATACAGTAATTTGCCTACCAGTTCTTTGTACCTTCTCTGATCCACCTCTTCTGTGTCATCATCATGCAGCTTCATGCTAGGGTCCATTGGTGTCGTAGCAGGTCGACACCCTAGCATACCTGTCTCACTCAGTAGATCTGTGACATACTTCCTCTGTGTCATGACTAATCCGTATGGATTTCTCGCAAATTCCAGCCCCAGGAAGTATCTAAGGACTCCCAAGTCCTTGGTGACAAACTCGGTTCCCAGCCTTTCCTTTGCTTGCTTAATGCCTTGGTCATCATCACCTGTAATCAAGATATCATCAACATAAACCATGATTACAATGATACCTCTCGCCGTCTTCTGCACAAACAAGGAATGATCAGCATTGGAGCGTTTATATCCTTGTTTCTCAAAGAGGTCTGAAAGCTTCTGAAACCATGCTCTGGGGCTCTGCTTAAGACCATAGATGGCCTTATGCAATCTGCAAACCTTGGAACACTCCCCCTCAACAGCAAAACCGGGTGGCTGTTGCATGTAGACTTCCTCCTGCAAGTCTCCATACAAAAAAGCATTCTTTACGTCCAGTTGATAGAGTGGCCAGTCTTTAGCAACCGCAACAGATAACAGAATCCGTAAAGTGGAATGACGCGCCACAGGGGAGAAGGTGTCTAGGTAATCTACCCCATATGTCTGCGTGAAGCCCCGAGCAACAAGGCGTGCCTTGTACCTGTCAATGGAACCATCTGCATTGTGCTTAACTGTAAATACCCATTTGCAACTCACCGGGCTAACATCTGGAGGTATAGGAACCAAACTCCAGGTTCCTCTAGACTGAAGTGCCTCCATCTCCTCTTCCATTGCTAGTCGCCATCTAGCATCCTGCATAGCATCATGATGGTTCCGTGGAATGGCTGTAGCTGAAAGTGTCAATGCAAACGTCTTGAATGGTCCAGATAGCCTCTCAAACGACACCACTGCTGATACTGGATACTGGACACAGCTTCTCTTCGACTTGCGTAGAGCGATTGGAACATTTAGGTCCGCCGTGGTATTACCATGCTCCTGTAATGCATCCTGCTGAGAAATGTCGTCAGATCCATCAACATTAATATTCTCATTACATACCATAGGCGAGCTAGTTGACTGGTCATGACCATGAGCTTGATTCGGCCTCCGGGTGTAATGGAATGGTAACGGAGGTACTATTGATGGTGGTGGCGGTGATGGTGGTGGCGGTGGTGGTGGTGGTTCAGATGGCGGTTGTGATGTTGGTGGTGTCATGAATACAATGTCAGGGGATATAGGTGGCTGTTGCATCCTCCCAGAATCTGAAAAATACATGATGGATTCAAAGAATGTAACATCTGCACTGATCATATACCGCCGACGCACGGGATCAAAACACTTGTACCCCTTTTGAGTTCTGGAGTACCCCACAAAGACACACTTGACAGCCCTAGGAGAGAGCTTGTCAGAACCGGGCGACAACTGATGGACAAAGGCAACTGACCCAAACACACGAGGGGTAAGAGTGAACAGATCCTTGTCAGGATAAATCAGTGAGAAAGGAACCTGTTCATTCAAGACAGACGAGGGCATACGATTTATAAGATAACATGCAGTAAGGACTGCATCACCCCAGTATGAATACGGAACATGACTCTGAATGAGAAGTGACCTTGTGACATCAAGAATGTGACGGTGTTTTCTTTCTGCCACCCCATTTTGTTGAGACGTATGGGCACAGGATGTTTGGTGAACAATTCCTTTAGAGGAGTAGTAGTTGGCAAGATTCTTGGTGCATAACTCTAAGGCATTGTCACTTCTCATAATTTTGACAGTTGTGGAAAAAACATTCTGAATCTCATTTAGAAATTGAATAATAATATTTCCAGCTTCAGATTTATTTTTCATTAGAAATACCCATGATGCTCTTGAGAAATCATCCACAAAAACAATATAAAACCTGTGCCCCTGATGATCGGGAACACGACTTGGACCCCAGACATCAACATGAAACAACTCAAATTTGGAGTTACTACTCCGACCTTGACTACTGGGAAACGATGACCTGTGATGTTTTCCCAACTGACACGCCTCACACTGGATAGGTGTGTGAGAAAAACTATAAGGTAAGACAAGACGCAACTTCTGAAGCGGTAGATGACCAAAACGCAGATGCCACAGGAGGGAAGATACTTGTCCAGCGGGAGAAGATGTAATTCCGGCAAATGGGGTCTGGTTCAGACGATAGAGGCCTCCTTGCTCATAGCCATGACCAATCACGTTGCCCGTACGGATGTCCTGAAAAATCAAAGAAGATGGATCAAAAATAGCTCGACATTGGAGATCCTTCGTAATCTGACTGATTGACAAAAGATTCATAGAAAAATGCGGTGCATGTAAAACATTCTTGAGCTGCATAGAGGATGTTAATCTAATCTCCCCCTGACCCGTGATGGGGGAATGTGTGCCATTGGCAATCACTACTGTCCGTCCTGGAGGGATCTGAGTATATCCTGAAAGTAGACTCTGGTCGCCACATAGATGATGCGTAGCACCTGAGTCCATAATCCATGGCAATGTATCCGATCTACTACTATGAAGTGCAAGAGTACTACCTGACGTACTCGTAGAGGCAGACGCAGAAGCACCAGCAGCAACATCAGTATGACTCTCTGTCGTCTGTGCTGGGCCAGAAGGTGGTATAATGCCCCTAAGACGGGCAACCAGATCATCAAATCGTTGATCCAGTGTGGATGCAGACGGGGGCTCTATCTGCTCAGCAGCTCGTGCAGATGCAGGAAATCCATGCTTGGAGTAACAGGTATCTTCAGTATGGCCGACTCTGTGACAATATGAGCATGTTGGCCTAGTGCGACCACCCCTTCCACGGGGAATGCGTCCACGGCCCTGGTATTGAGAACCACGGCCTCTGTTGGCTGCCATGGCTGACGGATTCTGACTAGTGGCAGCTGAAGGTACAGTAATCCTGCTCAATCTGTGAAAGGCTTCCTCCATGGGAGGAATAGTCGAGTCCGCCAAAATCTGTGAACGTGCTGCCTCATACTCTGGATCGAGTGCAGCGAGAAACACACCTACCATCGTCGCATTCCTGAATGTCTTCTGCTGCTCTGGTGTGGCGGTAAGAGGCATGAAGCTATGGAGCTTCTCAAACATCCCTCTCAAAGTTGTGTAGAGAGAATGTAATGGGCGGCCATTCTGCTTAATTGTGAATATATCATGTTGTAATTGCAGAATCTTGGTCTCATTCTTCGCCTGGGAATATGTCGCTGCTAGGATATCCCACATGTCTTTGGCTGTGGGTTGATGTAGAATGTCATTGGCAATCTCAATAGCCAATGTGCCAGATAGCCACACCTTTGCATATGCATCGTCAGCCTCCCATGAGGCATGGACTCCAGTCTTCTCTGCAGGCTCGGGCTCTGTGAGAATATGCTTCTTGCCCGTGGACTTCATCATACTCATGAACTGCATTGCCCACAGTTCATAGTTCGTACCGTCCATCTTGACAATGGGCGCTGGACCACGAAATGCGCCCATGGACGGGATTTCTGCCTTGCTTTCTGACATACTGGATACGGAAGACTGGAGCGAACTGCAGTAGATAATATTTGTCTACAATGACATAGACAGGATTAGTTGCTTGTGTAGACTTCAAGCAACTATCCCCATGGATCTATGCGCGCTACGATCCGCACGCGCAAAGGTTTCGATTGTAGAAACCCTCGCGCACAACTGAGATGGTGCCCTAGCGCCCACTATGTGTACAGCACAGGAGATAGGCTTCCTATGCGCACAGCACAGTGCAGATGTGATATGGAAGAGAACAGCAGGAGCCTTGCGCCAGGGGCTTCGTCAGGGGCGATCAACAGGTTCCAGAAGATGATGGTTCACGCGCGATCATGAACAATCACGCGCGATCAGGAACAAACAGGAGAGATCGCCCGAGATCTCGCAGGAGAGATCAGTTGCGCCTCGCGCGATAGGGGCGCTATGCGCGATGGAGGCGCCACGCGCGATGGGAGCGCAGGTGCGCTGCGCGATGGGAGATCAGCAGGTGCGCTGCGCGATGAGAGATCGGGAGCAAGGGCTCCAGGCGCTATGCGAGGAGGGCTCCAGATGCGCGGCGATGGAGGCGCGCACGTCGAGGAGGAGGCGCGCCGATCGAGAGAGATCGAGAGAGAGAGAGGCCGGCTGTGTGGGATGGGTTAGGGCTAGGGTTTCGAGAACTCCGGTCTAGGACCGTCGCTCTGATACCATGTTGGGAAACGCGAATGAGATATATTCTATTCCACAGCCCTAGGCTCTCTTATATAGGAGAGTAGCCTATGGGTAAATTACACAAGAAGACTAACAAGAAAATAAAATAACAAAGGGATACAAAATAGACTATGCGTCAACAGGGTATGTTGGCCCGCTGATAAGAAGTGAAGACCGACTGGTGCCTGTGAATGGCTGAATACTCGTGTGCATCCTCGTCAGCAAAATCAACAGGGTCCTGCTCCCTGTCTAAGTCTGCATCCTCCTCAGCTCCATGCTCTGGTATGTCCTCTAGTGGATCGTCAGGATGAGGCTGCTCCACCTCAACGGACTGGTGTTGGTCCTGTCGTATCCCATCCTGGGATGGATGGTACGTAAATCTGATAGATCCTCAAATCGCATCTCAATATCTGTCTGTCTATCGGCAATCTCAGTCTGCTGAGCCAATATCTGCTCCTGCTGACCTCGCATAGCAGCCTGCTGCTGCTGAAGATCGGTAAGTGCGCTCAGTATGCGTGCCAGCTGATCAGAAGTATCCTGACCTGGTCGAGATGCCATGGCTCTGTATGAAATCATTTGTTAGTCATAAAAATGCCATAGACAGGTACTTATCATAATGTTTTTCTCTTCTTGGGATATACTATGAAAATTAATGAAATTGGTGACATCTGTGGTTATTGAATATGAATGTCATATTTCCCTTCTCGGATTCACGACACGTCGGAAGACCGTCGCTATCCAAGAACTTATTGCGATCGGAATTGTAATACCGCAAATGTGCGTATAGGGGTACCACTGCTCTGATATCTGGTCTCCCTCTACTTCCCACAACCTCCTCTCATCCCTCCCTACCTTCACCGATTGCCTCCTCTATTCCCTCCTCCCTCGCAACTACGTCTAAGTGTGCCACTACCAGGGCGCCTCACAGATCGATTTCGCTGCGTCGGATTCGTCCCCGTCCACGATGACATGGTCAATGCCATCGTCATCGCCCTTGACTCCACCATCTACGCTGCCTCCGTCGACTGTCGTTGAAGGGGTACGTGCTTCGAGGAGATGGAAGCATATGAGGAGGGGGAGGAGCTTGATGATTTGGTGGGTTGAGGAGGAGGAGGAGGATGGGGACGCAGAGGTGGTCAATGGGAGGGGGGAGAGGAGGAGGTGGTCGAGGAAGGGGGAGTGGTTTATTTATAAATAATGGGAACATAAAAAATGAAAATGTAAGATATTTGATAGATATCATAATAGTTAACGGGAAATTGGATGGTAAGTTAAAAAAGAGTTATAGGTGTAAGAGTTAAGCACTATTGAGGGTCCTTGGTGTAATTCACGATTACACGGGGTTATGACTAATTACTCAAGATTATGGGTGTAAATATCTCTTGATAAAATGTGCAGCATACCATTTGAATCCACCTCCTTGCATATAGTATCGGCAAGAAGGTCATCCCAATGTGAAATGTTGGATATAAGCTGGGTACCTATTCCAAGAGGAAAATTTGCCTGACCTCCGAAAAGTAGAAAAACATTTATTTTGTTAAGTAATGCAGGTAAGCCGTCTTTTTTTTGTAAAAGCCAAAGCCACCTCCTGAAGAGGCAGCTTCATGGAGCTGCCTCTCGTAGAGGAGGATTTGATTTGACTAAGGCCAGCTCTTCAAAAGGCATACATATGATTGTTCCCAAATGGAAAGCATAAGATCAAATCTTCCTCTTTAAGAGGTGGTCTACCTACTGTTTTTAACAAATTAAATGTTTTCTTGTTGCTCGGGGGCAATTTTAAATTCCACCGGTGGTAGAGACGAATTTTGCTTACATTTTCCAACCTGATTTAAATAGGTTATCAAACATACCCTATGGACAAGGAAGGAAAAATAGCCTAAAAGACATGTCCTATGTGGACTCTATGCATGTCCTATTAAAAGGACGATAGTATTAGAACTTACAAATATGCTATATGCTATATGCATAGCATATGAGATACACAACCAAATTTGGTTAAGCGCGCAAAATTTCGTTAAGTTATTTAACAGTACAAGTGTGACTATAGAAGTACTATATGTCCATGGTATGTGTATACATAGGGTATAAGGTATGTTGCATATATCTATTCTACACTATGGTGCTATCTTCTTAATGATTATAAATAACCTCGTTTACTTAAAATCATATAAATCTAGTTATATTCGAGCTCGATATTTAGATGTAGTGGTTATGCAGAGAGGTGATATGAATACATCCTTTTCAACTTTTCCTCTTCTTTGGCATCTTATATGTTTTGTATACTTTAATATGATTGGAAGATTTATAGATTTTACGATGATTTTGAGATTGCTTTATCAAAGTATTTCTAGTAGTTATATACAATGTACGCTATTTCACTATATATATATATGTGTGTGTATATATATATACATATATGATAAAACTTTCTATGATTGTTTTTAGAAATCCCTATATAATGTATAATATGTACAAGATACATTATTTGGAGTTGAAGAAGAGCTAAGTTATTCATCTCGAATAAAATTAAATTTCACTAGATTGTGGGTTGAGTTTGGGTGTATTGTTGTCGAACTTGGTTTAAAAATGTGTAGACATATTGTAAGTGTTAGAGTATATGTGTCATTCTTGTAGATGGGTAAAGGGATGACTCCAGGATCCATTTACCACATCTCAGTATTTAGTCTCACATCTACCAGTGGTAAGACTTTGAGGGTCTGTAGAGGATATATAAGAAGCCCCAGACCCCGTTGTATCAAATGAGAAAGTGCAATGCAACATATGGCCCTTTGAGGCCATCTCCAGTGGTTTCATCTCGCTCCTTAGGGAGTAGAGTTCCATGTAAAATCTTGACGTTCTTCTTGTTTATTTTTCCTTCTCTGATATTCGCTTCCGCATTCTTTATTTTCTAACATGGTATCAGAGCAGGTTCGATTCTCAAGGAGTTAGTTCTTCATCATGGGTTCGAGATTCGATTTTAAACACAATAATGATAGTAGCATTGAACACTACAAGGAAAGATTAGTTTACAAAAGGATTTATCAACCTCATTTCAGATTATCATGACAATCTTTCCCCTGTTACTAGACAAGGATCTCTTTAGATTTTTCTTACGTTTGCAATAAACAAGCATTGACCTTTGTAGAGATATATTTGTGTTTCTGTATTGTTTCTCTATTTTTTTTCTTATGCTTATCTTATGTAATTCACACATAGGTCTTTCCTCTATATAAGAGAGCTTATGGTTCAAGGAGTAAACAACTTTTCATTCTTTTCCTAATATGGCATCAGAGCGATGGTCCTAAGCCGGAGCTCTCGTACCCTAACCCTAACCACACCTACCGCCCCTCACCCTAGGCGTCACCGCCACCACCCTCTTTTTCCCGAGCAGCCACTTCCAACCCCTCATCCAGGTGCCCCCACCCTCTCTCTCCAGGGCAGCCACCCTCAACCAATCATCTGGGTGCTGCCGCCCTCTCATCCAGGCATCATTGTCCTCCCATCGTCGGTATCTCTCCTTCTTGGGCATGACTACCGTTGCTCGTCCTCGCCCCCGCCAATGGATCTCTCTACGACCCTCCATGCTCGTATCGAGGTCCGCTCATATTGGTGGATTTGATTGCATAAGTCTACATATGCAATTAAATCCTCATATATCTGTGTTACATTATCTATTGATCTACACACATTTTTTCCATACCGTTTTTTCCATACTAGCACATGTTTTTTTCCATACCGTGGCCTCGGGGAGAAGAAGGAGAAACTTCTTACAGGATTTAGAGATGGGGGGCTCGGGTTTCGGGGGGGAGGCGCTGAGGGATCACTTCGCTGCGGTCTCTCGGCGGAAGAGTGGGAGGGTGGATAGGGAGAGGGGAGAAGACCTTTCTGGCTGAGCAGGCGGATTCTTTGATTACTCCTTTCAATGTTGAGGAGGTTAAGAAGGCAGTTTTGAGCTTAAATGTGGATGGGGCCCCAGGGCCGGATGGCTTCTCCATCCTCTTCTACCGCGAGTTATGGGATATGTTGAAGTTGGATATCACGGAGGTGATCGATGAATTCAGAAAGGGCAACAGAGGTTTTGAGAAGGTCAACCGTGCTATGCTTTTCTTGCTACCGAAGAAAGACACGCCCACCTGTGTAGACACACCCACATGTGTTGATGATTTCAAACCCATCTCTCTCAAACGCCATAGACCTCATTATTGCAAAGACGCTTGCTAACCGCCTAAAGTTCGTCTTGGGCTCCGTCGTGTTGGAGGGGCAATCAGCCTTCATACCTGGTAGGCAGATGGCCGAGGGGCTTGTCATGGCTTCTGAGTTTTGTATGGATTGGAAAAGGTCCAACGTTAGGGGTGCTCTTTGGAAGATTGATTATGCAAAGGCTTATGATAGCGTGGATTGGAAATTCCTCTAGGTCTCGCTCCGCCGGAGAGGTTTCCCGGAGATGTGGATTGAATGGATCAGGCGGTGCATTACCACCTCCTCATTTTCAGTGTTGGTGAATGGCAAACCAGAGGGGGGGGGGTTCTTCCAACTACAGAGGGGGGGTCAGGCAGGGATGTCCTTTGGCCCCGATGTTGTTTATGCTGATCTCGGACGCACTGGGCATCTTGTTCAGGGAGGCGGTGGACTCGGGCTGGTGTAAGGGCTACCGTTGGGAGGATATATCCATCCCTATACTTCAGTACGCGGATGACACGGTCCTCTTTCTCGGGGGCACTGAGGAGCATCCGCTAATATAGTTCAGCTGGTCGATATTTTTGATGATATGACGGGGCTGGAGATCAATAAGAGCAAGCATGTGGTGATTGCTTTTGGGATGACGGAGGCTGAGCGGAATGTTATGGCGGGCCTCGCGGACTGCCCCTTAGGGACCCTGCCAATCCATTACCTTGGGTAATCGCTGGTGTCTGGTAAGTTGAAGGCGTCTGACTGGGATGATGCCATCAGAAGGTTGGAACGAAAGCTGGTGGGATGGAAGGCAGACACCTATTCCAAAGGAGGTAAACTCATATTGCTTAGACATGTGCTTGTGACGATTCCAGTTTACTTCTACTCTACAAGGTTGCTGCTGGTGGGAGTGAGAAGAAAGATTGAGTCCATCATGAGCAATTTCTTCTAGTCGGACGAGAGGCAACAGAGGAATGGCATCCATCTGGTCGGCTGGGAGGAGATGACGAAGAACCGTGAGGGGGGGGGGGGGTTAGGGATCCGAGATGTGCAAAATATGAACAACGTACATATCGCGAAGTAAATCATATCCATCTGGGGCAGCTCCTCCTCTCCGGTGGTAAGGTTGATTCGGACTACCTATGGGATCTTGGGTCAGCTTGTCGCGAACAGGGTCTGCCACGAATGCCGTTCTCTCGCAGATATTGAACCGGGTGTGCCCGTCGATTGGGGATGGTAACCTTTTCCATTTCTGGAGGGATGACTGGATGACTGCGGGGACCCTCACGAACATATTCCCTTGGCTCTTCGCGTTGGCCGAATCGAAGGACATCACTCTTGTGCAGACTGCGGATACGGGTAGCTGGGCCCCTATCTTCCTCTCGGGTCTCTCAGACCAACGACTGGATGAATATCTGCATATGAAGGAGGTTTTACCCCAGACTAGCGTTATGTCCGGGGGCAGGGACCATTTTAAATGGTCGGACGAGATTTTCTCAGTAAGAAGAGCCTATGACACGCTCAACAGGCATGAACAGGACCAGGACCGGGAGTTGTTGGATGACGTAAAAATCGTGTGGGAAACAAATATTCTGGGTAGAATTAAAGTTTTCCTCTGGTGTCTTTGTAGAGGCCAGTTGCTGGACAAGGAGCGTAGAGGCCGCCTGTTGGGCATTGAAGATACGAGCTGTGACCGATGCGAGGAAGAGACAGAGGACTCGGCCCATCTTTTCTTGCGATGCCCGGCCTCCGTCCAGGTGTGGCAGACCCTTGGTCTTCCTTGGCTCCAAACTTAGGGGCTATCTGAATTCTAAGCATCAGTTAGGCGGGCTCGCAGGAATGCTACGATAGACTATTGGAAACCTTTCGCAACCCTGTGGGCAATCTGATTGGGGCGTAACGAAAAGATTTTCAACAATCAGAGGTTCTACAAAGAAAATATTGTGGCTCACTTTAATGCTCTCTGTAACCTCTGGGAATCATGAATCTTGTAAATTTCTTAAATCCAATTAATTTAATATAATCCAGGTGGTGGCCCCCACAATGGGGGTGCACCCAGTTTTCAATAAAAAAATCTATTGAGCTACACAGCCCTAGCTTTCTTCATCTGGCAATATGTCAAAGAGCAAGGTTGATATCCTCGCCACATGTGCTTTCAGAGGTCCAACTTCAATTGTCAAGATGGACGAGACGAACTACGAGCTCTAGGACATGCAGCTTATGAGCCTTATGAAGTTTACGGATACGAAACATATTCTTACCCAGGAAGAGCCGGTTGAGAAAACTGGGGTCAACACCTCGTGGGAGGCAGATGATGCATATGCCAAGGTTTGTCTCTGCCACTAGCTACTTTTACGAGGGTTGTGCAGTGGGAGGAATACGTCACGCCTGGATTGAGCCGCCGATCGCCAGGAGATACGGCCTGGATTCTAGGTTGTTGCCGCTGAACAGGAAGTCATAGCCACCTGAGAGATGTTGGATGGCAGTTGTCCGCTCCGATATCATGTTAGAAAAATAGAAAGCGGAAGTGGAATCAGAGAATATAGAAATATGAACGTGGAAGAACACAAGGGTTTAACGTGTAACCCTACTCCGTAAGGAGCGGGATGAAACCACGAGAGAACGCCTCAGAGGGCTGGTGTGTCTATTGCACTTTCTTTGAATGGACTACAGGGGTGTGGGGCTCTATATATCACCCACGGAGTCTCCACATCCCACAGGTGGTAGATGTGGTACTAGACTCTGGATGGGGTAAATGTCCAGGATCCATTTACCCATCTTCCTCATATACGATGCATAAAATGAATACTCCAACAAGGTCCAAGTCGTGTTCCCCGATCATCAGGGACACGTGTTTTATCTAGTTGTTGTAGATGATTTTTCTCATCTGCCATGGATCTTTTTATCAAAGAATAAATCTGAAGCAGGAGATGTTATCAAAACTTTTATCAATGAAGTGCAGAATGTGTTTTCTGTTAAACACGGAATTATCAGGAGGCCTTTAAGGATATTTTATGGTGCTAGCTATGGAGGATATGGCTGCCTTACAATCGCATGGTACCTAGAGCTTTGTTCCTGCTCCTAGTGGAGTGATTATTGTCAGTTGCAAATGGGTGTTTACTATTAAGCACCATGCAGATGAGAGTCTGGATAGGTACAAAGCCAGATTGGTTGCAAGTGTCTTCACTCAGACCTATGGAGTGGATTATCTGGACACATTCTCGACGGTTCCTCATCATTCTACTCTACTCATTCTTCTTTCTGTTGTTGTGGTACGCGATTGACCTCTCTTTCAACTTGATGTTAAAAATGCCTTTATGTATGGTGACCTACAGAAAGAAGTTTACATACAACAACCTCCGGGGTTTGCTTCTGTGGGGGAGTACCCGCAGGTTTGCAGACTTCATAAGGCAATATATGGCCTTAAACAGAGTCCAAGGGCATGGTTTCAAAATCTCTCGCATCTAATTGAGAAAAAGAGATTCCATAGGTCAAATGCGGACCATTCACTGTTTGAACAGATTACCTAGAGGTACGGTTGCTATCATGGTATATGTTGATGACATACTGGTTACAGATAATGTGCATGGAATAAAAAAAGCAAAGGAATTTCTGGGCCGATAGCTTGTTACCAAGGATCTTGGAACCCTATGATACTTTTGATTACTGGTATAGGAACTACCGAAGGTACTAAAGAAACAAGAACAACAACTACTAATTCATCAGCTAATATATTTCAAAAAAGTAGAAAACAAACAAGGTTTTGTTATATCTTATCTTTTGTGAATTGGTAAAAGTCTTTGAGTTGGTTGAATATCTTTCCCGAAAGAACTAAATCCGCAGTCATGGTGAGAAAGAGAGTGCGCAAGCTCCCACATCTGAGCAATTGATAAGGGATGTGATATCCTGACTTTCAACAGAGAGTCTGGTGTGGTAGTAGTCCCTAAGGACCCCACCACTGGCTCATCTACCCCCGCTACCACGTACCTTCCATCAGAGAGGACGGCTTAGTATTTCTTCTCTACACCCATCTTCGGAAGACCTTCTGACTTCACCATTAGACAATCAGCCTTCCAGACCTCCGCTACAGGGCTCGAATTCGATTGGAAGAGAGTTGCGATCCTGCATCGCCCGCACCCGAAGGGGGGCAGACGAAAGAGTCGCGACTGCGACCGTCATACCACCCCTTAAAGAAAGGGAGACTGGGGACAAGTCAACTGTGGGTTAGAATTTTCCAGGAAGCAACAAGGACTTGTGATGACGTAAAGGAAGTATGTGATAGATATGCTAGTTGAGACATGCATGATCGGATTATGACCCACTACCGCTCCTATGGATAAGTGTATGAAGTTATATGATGATGATGCAGAGGAGGTGGACATGAGAAGGTACAGAGAAATAGTGGGAAAGCTTTTCTATGTCACTATAACTAGGCTGAATTTCTCATTTGCAGTTAGTCGGATGAGTCAATTCATGGAGCAACCCCGACATGTACACATGGATGTTGTATATATGATATTGAGCTACCTAAAGTCTTCTCAAGGTGCAGGATTGTTATTCGGAAGAGGGACAACACGTACTATTTCTGCATGTGCAGATGCCGACTATGTAGGATGTCAAAGGACAGAAAGTCCCCTTCGGGCTTTGTTGTGTTTGTTGGTGGTTCTCTCGTTTCTTAGAAGAGTAAGAAGCAAATTGTGGTTTCTAGGTCAAGTGTTGAATCTGAATATAGGGCTATGGCACAAGCTAACATAACGATGATGTGGGTTCGAGCAGTATTAGCAGATTTACATATAGATCCGCCTCTTCCTATGCAGCTACAATGTGATAACAAGAACGCCGTATTTGTTGCAAACAATCCTGCATTTCATGAGAGAACTAAGAATATTGAAGTAGAGTGTCACTATACAAAGGACATGATTTAGAAAAGTTTTATCTCTACCTCTCATGTCAGCTCTGAAGATCAAATGACAAATATCTTTACCAAGTCTTTGCTCAGAGGATCTTTTCAGAAGTGCTCATCCAAGCTGAGCATGATTGACATCTATGCTACAGCTTGAGGGAGAGTGTAGAGAAATATTTATGTTTCCGTATTATTTCTCTATTTTCTTTTCTTAAGTCTATCGCATGTAATTTACCCATAGATCTTTCCTCTATATAAGAGAGCTTAGGGTTCAAGGGATAAATAGTTTTTTCATTCTTTTCCCAACAACCTCTATTTCAAGTCGACATGAAGAGTGTCATCTTATATGGTGACCTATCAAAGGAAGTTTACATACAGTAGCCTCCTAGATTTTCTGCTGAGTGGGAGTCACAAAAGGCATTTCATCCTTAAAAGGTGATCTATGGTCTCAAACAGTCCTAAAGTATGATTTCATAAGTTCTAAAATGTTACTAAAAAATAAAGCTTCACTTGTTCTACCTCATACTACAAATGACAATGACTATTCTAATTTACATGGAAGACATCATCATCATCTAGCACAAAAAAATAAGGCTTCACTTGTTCTACCTCATACTACAAATGATAATGACTATTCTAATTTACATGGAAGACATCATCATCATCCAACATTGCTAAAAAAATAAGGCTTCACTTGTTCTACCTCATACTACAAATGACAATGACTATTCTAATTTACATGGAAGACATCATCATCATCATCCAGCAGTGATCTACATGAGATCGAAGGGCTAGGCAACTCTTAGGCCAACAATTTGTTATCAAGGATCTAGGCCAACTATAGTATTTTCTAGGTCTAGAATTTACTAGAGATAACAAAGGCCTTGTGATGAGTTGGATAAAATTTGCCACTCATCTTCTTGAAGAAGTAGGTTTGACTGATGGTAAGCCTATTGTTGACCCTATGGATCCAAATTCAAAACATTATGAATAAGATACTAATGAAATAGATGCACAAAAATATAGAGAGCTTGTTGGGAAACTTCAGTATATGTATTAAAAGAAGAACTATTGTTACAAGAAGAAAGACACAAGAAACTAGAATGATGGTTCTTCTGTAATTGACAAGTCCCACACTCAAATTATGACCGAGGAGAAACCTAACGAAGGCATAAGACATATGGTCAAAAGCACAAGATGTCTAAAACACAAGTGCCATAAGTAGGAAGAAGGACCAATCTGTGTATAAGAAATTTCTACAAACTGTTTCCGAGCTTCTGGGTCTGAGGGCCTCATTATAGGGACATCTATCCACTTCGATTCTCTCTTAATGCACGCGCATCTATCTAGGGTCCAGTCCTGAGAATAGGTTGTCTTTGCTGCATCTTTATTTGCTCCTTCATCCCGTCTAGACTCTCTCATGGCTCCCTTGGAATCAGATTTTTGCTCTCCCTTATCGCAGTCGCGACTAGTTAAAAATGGCAAGGATCTAAAGTGCAAGTATCGGTTTTCACCTATACGGCTCAACCTCATGAGTATGAGAGAAAGCAACAAGCGATGAATTTGAGCTGATTTCTCCTCCTATTATATATTGTTGAGGTTGATAATGGAAGTTGGAAATGGATGAAACTTCACAAATGATTGATTCACTGGTCCAGGCTCAGACGCCTATGCCTTCAACGATGCAACTAGATCATCGCTACCCTTGATGCGACCTTTCTCTATTTGGTTTCAGTTGGATGTGAGGTTTGTTTCTAAGATTACGGGAGGGCACTGGGGATCATTGTAACTTATGGAAAACCACCTTGCTCAGAACCCCATCTAATCACCGTGCTAATATGTCCTAGAACACATGAGAAAGAAAGTCAAAGATGATATAGATGATATGATAATCAAATCTTTGATAATTTAACTAAAAGGAAATAGATTTTATCAATTGTGTCCTCCTTAGATATTGTAATATCAGTTATGCCCCTCCCATTTTTGAATATCAATTCCGCCCTTGACTTCTTCCACAGTGATCACTTGTTCCCCTCAGGTTAGTTGCTATCCATCCTCCTCCGTCCCTCCCTCCTTCAGTCCCTCCCCTCATCTACCCTCCCCTCCTTCATCCCCCCATTATTATTCTTCTTCTTCTTCAATTCTTCTTCTTCCCTCCCTCCTTCAGTCCCTCCCCTCATCTACCCTCCCCTCCTTCATCCCCCCATTATTATTCTTCTTCTTCTTCAATTCTTCTTTCTTCCTCATCTTTATTTTCTCTCTCTTTATTCTAATTTCATCCATCCACCAAATCATTAAAACGTTTGTATTTTTAGGATAAACCACCTATTGTAGATCTAACGATGAATATTTACTGTTT
Source organism: Ottelia alismoides (assembly GCA_037367405.1). Taxonomy (NCBI): domain Eukaryota; kingdom Viridiplantae; phylum Streptophyta; class Magnoliopsida; order Alismatales; family Hydrocharitaceae; genus Ottelia; species Ottelia alismoides. Next base: position 156,417 of record JAZKJV010010097.1, read on the forward strand.
TTTTTTGGGAATTTTAATGAATCAATTAAATTACAAATTTGAGGATGTTAAACAAATTCCAGAAAGTCCTATGTTTTTTTATTCGAAATAGGGCGAGGTCCTAAGTTGGGATTCACCACAACTTCATTAATTAAGAAAAAAGTTACATGTCTGGATTGCTAGAAATGAAAAAGCGTGTTACAATGAGTACAATATTTTCAGCATAAAAGTTCTATCCCTTAAAAATACGACCATTTTCTTCCTCCCCAAATAGCCCACAATGTAGCGAATGCCTTGGAAACTTTGGCCAAGGAGTTGATCCCTTGTTCCTCACTGACGCCCAAAAATCTGTCGAGCCAGTAGTTGACAGCCAAGGCAGCGAAATCCCACCTCATACCTGCGTCGACCTCTGACAAGCGAAGAACAGATGCTCAGAGTCCTCCCTGTGGTGTCCACATCTGTCACAACTGTGTCGTGAAAGCCCGACAGTCTACTCCTCCTCTTCTTTGTCACAGATTCTACCCCTTCAAGCACCAAATGAAGACTTTGATTCTGGTTGGAATTTTACTTTTCCAAATAGTTTTCATATCCCATATTGCAATGGGGGACTGTTTTTATCCATCTTCTCTTTCTCCCCATCCCGCTCCTCTTCCCAACTAGCTCCACTTCCCAACCACCTGCTCCTCTACCCCTTCCCCTTTAAACCCCTCCTCCTATGAGCACATCCTCCTCCACTATGGGGCCTTCATCATTTAATTCTCCTACCGCATCTCGTTGATGCTCCATAGCCCTGGGAGATCCACGATCCATGGTTTCCTCCTTCACATGAGATGCTCCCTGTGAGGCTACTCGCCATACTCTGCCGATCACTTTCATCCCCTCCGAGGCTTCTCGGCTACATGAGGTGAAGATTTGTAGTTGTGAACTGTCGCAACTCAAACCCGTCGATAAGAGGTGGGTTGGTGAAGGAGCAATAAGGGGAGGGGTTGGCAGAAGGAGGAGGTGTTGTGCATAGGAGGAGGGAGGGGGTTTGTTTTGACACTTATGCCCTTGTTAATCAAATCATGGTTTGTATAAACTATGACTTAGTTCAACTTATTGACGATGAAATCAACATAAGGGCAAAAGTGATAACGGTGCAATAAATTAGGGGTAGAATTGATATTCCAAAAAGAGGGAGGGATATAAATGATATTGCAATATCATAACTGATATTGCAATATTAAAGAGGGCACAACTAATAAACCTCAAAGAAAACATGTTCAAAGGAAGTCCGGAGCATGTAGAACTTGAGATAAATGCATAAGTGGAGTTACCTAAACCTCCCATGTCCTATAATGAGGGAATGGTTCCCTCAAGCTAAAGTAACCTACTATACTAGAGTGGAGGTATTATACACAATAAATGGTTCCTTGCTTCTATTGAGATGGTATGAAGCACATGAATCAACTATCCATTCTACATCATTTTTACATGTATGAAAAGATCGATGCATGATGGACCGACAACAATAAACAAAGTCTATGATGCAGGAGGAGTAACCGACCATCTCCCTCAACTAGACAAAAGATTCTTGTATTTGTGATCTTGTGCTAGTGATGAGTCAACATGTTCTACCATGCCATGTGTAAATGTTGGTTGAGCATTACTCTATAAGCATGTATCCTCTTTGTGCTCATATCATTGACAGTATGTGTAGTAGGGATGAGGTCCTCTACAGTCTCCATTCCTGCCTTTATACACACGTCTTCTGCCTGTGTTGGATCCACCCGCGCTTCAAGACACAATCATGGAAGAGGATGTATGGGGCAACCCACTTTAAGTTTTCTCCATTGGTGGTATAGTAGCACTAGTGAGCAACTGAATTCAGGTTGAATTACAGAATGGATCTATGGATCTATGCCTGTAAGAAAAATCCCGACCTTTAGCATGTTCATGTGTCTTCAGATTGTGGAAGAAGATAACTATGATATTTTGCGGGCATGCCTTTCAAGGTGGCATAATACACGCACAAAGGATGACTGTCTTGCTTGGTGAGATGGATATCATAATGAAGATGGAGTATCAAGTCTCATTATTTGCCTGAGAATAGGTAATGACCAATATATCCGACATAGTTTTTGTGTGTGTTGATTTAGTCTATCTTTAGGGCTTCAACCATACCTTTTCACAAGCATTGTCTTATTTTCATGATGCATTTGCTCATGTTTTCTCAATCAGTTTGGGTTGTGTGAGCATGTATTCTTTTCCAATGCTATCCAACATGCCATGGCATATAGTTCACAGTTGGTTCCATCCATCTTGACAATAGGATCCATACCTTTTATGGATCTGAGCAATAAAATGGATCTTTCTTTTGATCTTATATTACAAAAGAGTGGACTCGAACTAGGAAAAAGATAAACCACAAAGGTTAAGAGCAAATAATTCAACTTAGATCATTTGTGGATGTCCCACAGGTTTCCTAGACAACATGTTACTACATAAGTACATGGTGGGGGTCGCAAACCACTGTTGTTATTGTAGCAGAGCACATGAGTGGAGTGGAGGCGCACTTCTCTTTTTTGTCCATATCACTTCTTTTTCTGTTCAAGTCATTTCCTTTTTCTTTGGGCTAAAAAACAGAAAAATCAAATCACACTATTTCTGTGATAGGAAGATACCTCTTTTTCTCTTGAAATTATTAGAATTATTCGTAATAAGATATTGGCTACAATTACATCCGAGATCTAGGCATAACTAGCAATCCATTTAATAATTCTACTCATCCTCTCCCTCCCCCAAGAAAATGATCCCGGATAATTAGATCCTCATTATCAAAATGGATTCGAAACATACCATTAGGAAGTGCTTCAGTGAATCAAATCAAATTCAGAACTATGTATTTTTAATCAACTTCAAAATGAAAATTTAGAAATAAAGTAGACGAGAAAAAAGAGGAGCATTGAAAAGGGTTCACACATTGGTTATCTAGGTTCCTCTTGAGAAAGGAAGACAAATCATGTACCAAACTGTTGTTAAGAGTCTCCTACACATGTTTGTGCTTCCTGTCGTTCCTAATAACCAATGAGTGGCAAATGCTTTTCCTACTGCAGATCCTATTTCAATAGGAACTTGATGAGTTGATTCACCTACATATCTTGCTTTTACTGTTATATGGGGAGTTAGCCACGTATTGCTTGACATAAAATAAATAATGGATTTGTTTCTATCTTTTTTAAATCTTTTCATGGCTCGATAAATAATTTGACTAGCCAATGATTTCTTCCCATTTTTTTGTACTGTTAACCAACATGTTAACTAATTGATTACACTAAAATTGTATTAGGTTTTTGAGTTTTTTCTTTTGGTTGATTTACTACCATGTTGAAAAGAGAGAAGAATTGTTCTTTATATTATAAACAGATATCCTAGCTCTTCTCGTAAAGGTAAAAAGATAGGGTTAAGGTCACAACAAAGAGTCATCTCCCATAGACAAAATACGATTACATCTAGAGGGGTGTTCAGTAAATGTCTCACAACAAGATTTTGCTCCCTCCTCTTAATTCTATTTCAATTATGATCCTCTTCTTTTTATGGTTAATCGAAGCACACACTGAATGCTACAGAAATGCAACTTATTAAGATAAGTGAACAATGATCAAAATTTAAGATAAACGAAGTTATCTTAATTAGATCGTGTTGTACAGATGAAACACCAGACTGAATGCACAACTTAAACAAATCAGAACATGATTTGTAGGCAACTCATAAAAAATCCAACACGATACAGACTATAAACAGGATAGACTGTTGACAGTTCCGCCTTGATCTGTTTCTATATTCTATCTGTTTTTCATCTTTCCTTGTAGATATACAACTCTACATGCTTCGGAGCTTTGCCCGATCTTATAACTCGAATCCTGGGAATCTGGAATTTTGTGGTGAAACCAGATCTAACCAAAGGCAAACGGTGCCAGCCAGACCTTCATAGAGGGAGTATGTATTATCATAGTTGAAGCAGTCTTTGTTGTTTGATACGAGTTTCTCTGCCTTGTAAAACAGGAAGCTGGCAAATGACTTCGCCCTCTCAAGGTGAACCTCCTCACCAGTCAGCCTATAAAGCGAGAGAAAACTGTAGGCATTGCCAGAAGTACCATCACCTAGCCCTACTTTATTCAACAATCCTTTCCTCCAAATAACATCACCTGCTTCTATAGCTGCATTATAGAAATCCTTGTCCTCTGGGAATGCCTGCATCCCAATAGCCATTAATAAATATGCTGCAGGGCAATATCGTAAAGGATGTATAAAAGCTAAACAGCAAATACGCTTTAAGATGAATTTGCAAGACAATTTAGAGCAACAATTTAACAAATAATTTGTTTTAACAGAAAACTGTAAAGAAACATATCATTGGACAAGAATAAAAAAACAAACGCATAGAGTTTAGTGATCCATTTCAAGAGACATTGATCCCTCTACAAGATCTAAGGTTTCCCACCTAATATATGAACGGAATGGAAGTCCTGTAGTTTATTTACAAAGATGGGCATAATTGCAAGGAATGTCCATACATAAAGGAGTTACTGTAACATACGCAACAGTAACCAAAAACACAACTTCTATCAGCCCTGTGAATTGAGCGAGGTTCTTGTAACAGCTCAGTTTGTTACAAATCTCCAAAAAATTGCTTTACTGTATGGGTGGTGATAAGGATGCCGGCATGTTGCTTGATGCAACATGTATGCTTGATAAACGATTGGCATTTCATTCCTCCAAAATAAAAGTTGTAGCGGGTCGCTGGGTGTAGACCAGACAAAACAACACCACATCAAGTAGCAACCAACATAAAACAGTCCAAGGGCCCCGGACATTTAGTACAACCAGAGAATACCCAAAGGGACCCAAAATAGCCTAGCAATGTTCTTTATGCAAAACAGTTATAACTTAACTACTGAGCAAAAGGGAGCAGAACCAATAAACAGTTGCGCCTGGCAAAAACATAGCAAGGCAGGAGAACCTTCATTTGTCCATTTCTTGGATGCGAACTGATGCTGGGTATACAGGCACAGACTTAGAGAGTTGGTTATGTCTTGGCTACAAAATTTGTTTAAAGCCATAAATTATAGTTGGGAAGGGTTAGTTGTGGGGATGCAAAATAGCTAGAGCGAGTGGTCTAATAAAAAATGAGCATTTTTTGCAATTTGCAAAGGGGTGTGAGAGATACCCTTGAACATGCATGAACATCTCTCCTTCCAGGTCAACCACCAGATTGATGCTTGGGAGGCAGACATTTGCCAATGGGATAAGGGGCAAGGGACAAAATTATGATGTTTAGATCAGTATTTTATCCTCACAAGAGAAACATTTAGAGTGGTTAGAGACTTTAATAGTGAAGGGACAAACAGAGAAGTAGGTGGGAAATTGTTTTCTA